>JAOBBB020411441.1:0-26268 GCA_025331005.2 Zoanthus gigantus | reverse complement strand
TTTCGCATGCCTCAATGCGCTTACATATTAAAAACAACAGACCACTCCCAAATAAATTACTTATAGTAACATGCTAATATTAAATATTAAATTACTTATAGTAACATGCTAATATTATTCAGTGGCTCTGTCGCGTCTATACTAGGAAGGGGTCCCTTTTGGGGGCGATATTCCTATGTTTGCTGGCTGCGGCACCGAATTATAGGCGAAGTGTTCAATTGGCGTTAAACCTTTAAGATTTTCCAAAATATTTTCTTAAAGCGTACGGGTATCTTTTCGATGAGTAAAATTAAAATTGAGTGAGCTCATTTTTAAGCTAAAACCTTTTAGATTACTAGAAAATGCACTTTTGATATAAACCAAGAATACGATAAATCGTCGTACATACACGCTTGCAACACGTTCATGTTAGTTCCTCAATGTAATTATGCAGCACCTTTTCGTATGGGCGGTGAAAGGACGTTATAGGGACCAGCTGAGTGCTTTAAATTTAAGTGTTTAATGCGTGTGTTTGCGATCATCTATACTTGGACAGAAATTAAATGTCTTTGGGCAAAAAAAGTGGTGGGGCTATAGCCCACACAGCCCACACGGTTGCGCGGTCTATGAGTGAGGTCACAGGCAACAGTTAGACACAAACAGCAAATGAAAGCTAGCTGCAAAATACTTGATAGAAAGGGGAACCTTCTCCACAGAAACGAGGAAACGTGATAGAGGAAATGTTTTACTTGACTCAGTGTGAAAAAGACGTCAAACGAATCCAATAAAGAGACGAAAATCTTTCTGAGTAAAAATACCAACTTTATCAAATAAATGACAAAAACTTAACTATGAAGTCGTTTCAAATATTGATACCGATATGTATAGCCGTTATAGTTCTCGATATGTGTCTCAATAAAATTATATTTTAACCGTAAATGTTCTCTCGTAAAGTTCGCGGTCTCTCATGAGTTGCTCGATCTTTCTTTAATGGCTAGACATATTTTAGCTTGGGAATATGGCAAACAATGTGTATATTTGTACGTACGTCTTTTGAGCAAGGTTTATCACCTGTAAAGTCATCGATCACGTGACAGCCATTGATCACGTGACAACTTTTTGTGAACTAAAACAAAAAAAGAAACGAATTAAGCCCGACTCAGGGCCCGATCACATGGCGAATTTTCTATGAGTTAGTGGACTAACTTCTTCCCTTCGTCTCATGTTTGCTAAATATCGAACTAAGTTCTCTATCTTATCTTCTCTGTCCCAGCGAAACCTTATCGTTTCCGTTGTTTTCTTGAATTTTGATGTATTTGAATTCCCACCATCTTTGTTTATGCATTGTACAACACTGTACAGCGCATAATTACTGCTTTTTCCGCTGTCCCTTTTTACAACGTGGACGCAGAAATTTTGTGATCGCAGCCCGGGCTGGGATTTCATCGCGATTACTTGCCCAAAATTTCAGCCCGTTTGGCCGGGTTAAAAGTCTTTGACCGGCTGGTGAAAACCGGGCTGGAATTCAGCCAGGGCTGAAACTTTCTTCAAATAATCGAAAGTTCATTTTCATTAGCATCTGTCAAAGAGGCCTAGCTGAAATTTCAACCCGCTTAGCCCGGGCTGAGTTTTCTCATGTAATCGGGCCCTAAAAAATAGGGTAATGTATTAATTCATGCAGTTTTTGAAAGTTTTGTTTTCAAGAAGGCGATTTTCATTCACAATAATATTCAAATATAGTTACATTAACTATGAGGTTTTTTAAAACTAAGGTTTGGTGTTAATGCTATGACGATAGGACATGCAAGCTTCGGCGAGAGTGTAAACTATAAAAACGCCTTAACATATATGAATGAAGAGCTGGTCACCAAGCACCAAGCAGCGTTTTCAATTCAGATTCATTAGCTAGGCAACTCTCTACCAACTACTGTACTCGTGAATTCACAGAAACACTTTACTATTCGGCCAGGTTGTGCAAAATCATACAAAGCAGGTTATTTTGTCTTTCCGCTCAATTTAGTTTCTCACTGCCAATGCTGGCCTCTAAACGTTACTATTCAACTAAACTCTACTGTGCAACTCTAATGAAGTCGGTGATGCGTATGATGAATGTAGGATGAACATCTGTGATTAAAAGTTTTGTTGAAATACCAAATACGAAATTGTACACTATGTAATCTTTTTATCATTATTTGCCTAATCAAGCCGGTTATCAAATAGCAAGTGATTTGCTTTTAGAATCCGTTAAAACGAGTGCCATGTGCGCTTGACAATTGGCGGCCTCGGGAGGCTGGCTCGTTTTGCATAAGTAGTTCGTGATAATTTAAGCATCCACTAAAACTCGTTTTTTTTCTTTGATCGATGGCTTTTAACTTTAATGCCATGTGGCATTAATTGAGCATATACATATTCCTTGGAGCCATTCTTCAATTGTTACTGAACTGACTGTTTCCTTCAGTTCTGGTAAAAAATAAATGACATCTTCATGTCCGGTACCAAAAGAGCACTGAAACGGTTGACAAATCCAAAACAGATAATTACCCAGAAAACAACATTGTGTTATTTTATTTTCCCTGCTTTGTTCTTCAAAATCATTTCACATCCATTATTAGATTATAATTGGTTTATAACTATCATACGATAGTTTTTGAAAAAATCCATTAGAAAATGTCTTTATAAAAATGGTTCATTGGAATTCAAGTATACACGCAAGTAACTAACGCTTTTATTACGACAAACAGTCATTCCTGTACTCATATTTGCCAGTAAATTAACTTTAAATAAATGAATTGGCATTTATGTATAGACATTAGTCAGTTTCATTATAAAAGACTTGGGTTAAGGAATGCTGAACACACAAAAAACAAAGTTAATCTAAATCTCTGTACATGAGAATTTGTATTGCGTGTCTATCTTTTATTGTGAACTTCCTCCAGGCCAGCCGGTAATCAGTGTTTACCTTGCTATACATCGATTTTCTTGCCATGATTGGTTTCTTGGCTTCGTGAAACACAACAGATTCATCCAAGACATTTCCAAATCAACGACAACAACACCACTTTATTGCCAAGTTTGCTTCCTTATCATAATAATAGAAAGTTTCCACGTGCATTTTTGATTATATTTCTTATTTTAGACGGAAAATCTTTTGTTCAACAATGTATATATATATATTACTTCAGAAAAATACTTTCCTAAACACAGGCCAAACAGTATCACCGACTTGTAATTGTTTTTAGAAGTGATTGCATTTTATCTTCTGACGATTGGCTTCTTGACAAGAATGCTATTGTCTTCTCATTTAGATGCGTGCTTGAAAATAAACAGTTCTTTTAGTTACGTGTTAGAAGTTGTCTCTTCAAAGTTTACCAAAAATATTTCGTGACATTTTCCCCCAGAAACATGATAATTGCCACGTTCACTTCTTGTAGTGTCGACAGTCATAACATTATAAATAATGTTTTGAGGAAAAGTGCAAAACTGCTTCGGGTTTAATGCCTTGCTTTTGAGCTTTTTTAAAAAAACAGTGTAAGCGAATTAGATTTGAGAAAGCTGAAAAGGAAGCAAGGCCTGCTACTGACTAAACCGTTGATGGCATTCATACTTCGGTATTCATTACGTGGAGACAAAACAAAGAAACCTGTTTGATTTTTGTTTAAAAACTGGATAGAATATCTAAAAGAGCGGCGTGAACTGACGAAAAAAAGAGATATTTTGTTGTTCGTAGTTTTATCTCTCTCGTGACGGGATCATTAGATTATGTCTTTGACTTTTATCACTAGTATCAGGTTTTCGTGTTGCACGCGTTTCAGTGCTTACTCATAAAGTCCTTATACAAAGATTTTCAGTTTATCTGGCTAAAATTAAACCGTGACTGAGATACTGTGTTCCAACAGCGTTCGTTTCTGTCGCAACGTAAGCGCTTAAGGTTCATATCTAGTAGAAGATTAAAACAGCATGAGATGAAAAACTTGGCTTTTCTTTTTCAAAGATATGATAAAAACAAAAAATATTTATTTTTTGTAAAACTGATAAAATGTCAAGATGTTTATTTGAATAAGCAAAAACTGAGAACGCACTAATTTTGAAATGTGACGGTTGTCTAACGCTATATTGTAGTCCAACTCCGAAATGGACGCACTTTTATTCTCCACAACCGTTTCTTTTGATTTTTTTAAATTTTTTCTCATATTTTTTGCAAGTACTTCATTAAGTTTAATGTAAAACGTCTTTACTTTTTAAAAAGGATCGTTTACGTTTTCATACCAACAAAATTTGGTCTTGGATGTCTTTGTAACCAGTGGCAGTGAAAATTTTCTATCGACTTGCAATAAAACAGACTTTTACATCATAGACATAGTTGATGATTGCCCATTATCTGAACAGTTGATAAAATTAACTAAATTCTACAGTTTTGAAATTATTTGAATTTTGAAAGTATTTTTACTTGAAAACAGCACGTTCCATTTGTTTATGAACTTTAGTTGAACAAGACAACATTTCCGGTGCCGGAATATTAAAATTTAAGTTTTCTTTTTCTTTGAAGCAGAACATTCGAATTAAGACTGAAACACTCTTTTTCATTCTGGTACATTTTTGAAAATAACTTATTTTTGAATAAAGTCTTCCAGCAATTACTTACTCATTGTAAAACTGTGCTTTCCTGTTTGAAAATTACCCATTACAAAACTTAAAAGTTTCTGCAATTACAAACACTTGTGTTCAGTTCCATGCCGCGTGCTAAAACAGTTTTTTAATAACTTCTTTTTCCAACCTAATGATTTTTGTTTCATAACCCAAACTTTGAGGGAAACGCCCAGAAGTCCAGCATACCACACTTATCTGTTTGCCCCTGTTAGCTGTTCCGAGAAAGAAATTTTCTTTTTTAATGAATAGGATTATTTATTGAATCTTTCTGTTGAACCCGACAATGTTGAATAGTAGATTTAAAAGCTTACATCAGTAGATGGAAGGCAAGATAATTTTTCATAGTTGGAGGACGGTCGGTGGAGCCGTCCATTCCGATCAACCAAGACGAAATGCCGCACATTTTTTTATTCTTTGTCAAAAACAGGAGTTAACCAGTCGCTGCTACAAATTATTAAGAGTCGGTCTTTTACGTGTTGGCGGCTGACTGTTTTTTCTAATTTACCGAATATTACTAAATAATAGTGGGCCTTTTGTGCAGAGTTTCTTTGGATTGACATACCAACAAGAAACTGTTTTGGATAGTTCATATGAAATGACAGAGTTTGAATCAAAGCTCAACGCAACTCAAAATATGTTCTGTTTCGCTGACGTTAGTAAATTCTTGCAAGTGATATCGGGTAAAGATGGCTCACTTTAAGTATTATGGCATCAAAACGTTTTTATCTGAAGTAATTAAGATTAACAAATGTTCAGAATTTTAATCTATTCAAAGCCATTGTTTTCAGGATCCTACGCCAAAGTATAAGGTATCTCAAGACGATAATGATTACAAGCTCTGGCAGTCATCCCAAATAAATTATATAAACTTCAATAAAATTAATTCAAACTATTGGATGTACCCCTCGGCTGTTTATGATTATTTAGATAGTTCAATGCTGAGAAAACAAAATCTCCCCCAGTTCTCCTCTTTTGTTTTCGTTAGCTCAGTGCGCGAAAAAGGTCGTCATTATAACAATGCGTGTTTGCTGAGTTGTCGTGGAGCTCAAAACTGATAAAGAAAGTACTGATGAAAAACAGGTTTCATTTGTGGAATACTTTTGGCGGTTTGAAGCCCGCACATTCTTGTTGGTAAGTTTTGTGCATTCTGCTATTCTCTTAATTGCCAATGCTTCAACTTTTATTTCATTTGCATAACTTTTACTCTTAGCTAAACGTTGGTGCTTTCTTTTTTTCCAAGCGCACATTGCGAAGTAACAATTTTCTAAAACGTTAAATAAATTGGTTCCAGAAAATTTATCTTTCGATAATTTCGTTCGATAATTTGAGGTGTTTTTTTTTTCAACTTTACTGCCAAGCAATTTAAATAATTACCAAACAACTGAATATTTTTAGCGACTAATCAAAAAGAAAAAATATTCAAAAACTTCACGAGACTATTAAAGCATTAGGCGAACACATTTCTTCAGCAAACTGGCCCTTGCAACTTGACTCATCTGATATATAATTTTGTTTGCGGAGCGTTCTCTAACCAAATGCAAAACTACGATGCGGGTTTCGATTCACTTTAACCGTTTCGATTTTGAAAATAAATCAGTTAAGAAACCTTTACCGATTTCTGACCATCGATTAAAGCTCTGTTACTACATGAATACAAAAAAAACTCAGAGACTGACGAAATAGCAAACTTTTAAAGTTTAATATACTAGTTAATAAAACTGTTAAAAATTTCCCACTGTTTTGTATTCAGTGTGTCATAAACACTCTCACATAGAGAATGTACCTTTTAATAGAGTTCCTGACAAGAGGCGCATCGCCCAAGGCTCTAGATATGGTTTGCAGATGGCAACTTTTCAGAGTAACATATTATGATAATTATAACTATTGTTTATTAACCATTTTCTCTCTTATAATTCTGAGCCCTCCCTTTTCAACATATATTTATAATAATAATAATAATAATATTGATCACTCCAAAGACAGTTTACTAAGCTTAACTATTGATGTCCGTCTACTTTAAAGTGGTTTTTAAAAGTTTAAGTAATTGTGCATACTATATGTCAAAATGATAAAATTCTTAGGAGTCAGTAATTTGTTTCACTAGTACAAATTTTAGAAGAAAATTCCCAAGCTCAAGTAATGGATATAATTAAGTGATTCTTTTAGTGAATTACAAAGGAATAAAAGTAAAGGATTCGACCAACTAGTAGAAACAAACTTTACCGCAGTTAGTACGTGTTCACTCAAGAACAATTACACTATGAGTATTGCCGGTTTTCACCTGACGTCATGGCACTCTTAACAAAAGAATTTTGATTATTTATTTTGTTTGGGACACCAACATGACCACTATGTCTATTAGTGCTGTCTTTTGTGTTTCTTGGGATTGTGTCAAAACCAAGAATACTACGGCTACGTCGGCAGTTCGGTAGAATAAGACGATTTTAAAACGTCTTGGACAGACAAAGGATTTATATTCTGTAAATGTCCTTTTTGCAACGTCGCGAAATTTACACCTTTTTCATAAAAGCGAAAAAACACAAATATTCTATGTAATGGCTACACTTGAGAAACTGCATGAGTCACGTCAACAATATTTTTCAAATGAAACATAGGGTTTACTATTTGATATTCGAATATTCAGTCTTCGTTTCCATGTTACGTCATGGGTCTCAAAAATTAGAATCAAAATTCAATTTTGAATCCTATCAACTGTATAATTTAATATGTTTTAGGAAACTATGATTAAAAGTATATTTAAATATTATTTCATGAAAATTTTATATTTGCTCGATGTTTTTCCCCGAGATGTAGGAAGATAACTATGTTAGACAACGCTGAATCACGTTTTTTAAAAGTCATAAGATTAAAAATCAATATATTTGAGTCAAATTCGGTTATTATATCCTAAAAAAAAGTCGTTTACATAGTGAAGAGATTTTACAATTTTATCTTTCAATTTACGCTTTGAAATTATGGTGGCCATGCTGAGGTCCACCAACATGGCGCCGCATACATTTACACTAAATATTCAGAAATTTTGTTCGCCATTAACTCCTTCAAGAAATGCTCTATCGCTTCAAAAATTATCCCAGAGCTGTTGTTTTAATTGCTCTACAAGACAATGATCTCCTTATCTTATTTGACAAAGGAATCGATATTCCGAAATTATAAAACATCGTCATACGTATATACTGTACCACGTGGTTGCAAATCATCAATTGGAAACATAAACCTTGCTGTACGGATAAACGTCAGCTGTGAAATATACTCCTATTATTTCAGCAATGCCGTTTGCTGTTTCTGAGTATTGGGTTTGTTTAATACAATCTTTAAAGCTTAACATTTTTCTTCCTAAGATCTTGTAAAAACGATTTTTATAAAAAAAGAGAGTGCTAGATTAGTGTCATTATATTGACTAAAATTGCCCGGGGTTTTCCACATAATCAGGATTTATAATAACTAAGAAAAAAATATATATAGAAAAAGGCTGGGGTACGAATTCTCGACTTATTACAACAATGTATTGCATTTAACTAGAGTGTTCTGCGCCACGTTTCAAGTGCATTGCGTCAATCTATTTATCCGCCTATTTTGAGAATCTATATTGTACACGATTTGTGTAGAATGTTGAATTTTGACAGTATTAACGCGTTTATATGTATTAGAACCAAGTAAAAGTATTAAAGACGCTTCATTAACTTAAAACCTTTTACGTTTAAAAAACAAAAATTAGATTATTTAAGTTTAATTCTTGTTTATTTTCTGTAGGTCAAACAGGTATACTGAAAATTATTTATTTGAGTGAATGAATAAAGAGTCGATACAAAATTCGAAAGCTGTTTACAAGATGCAGTGAAGAACTTATAAACAAATACGGCAACATAACTATAAGTTTAAGTTTATGACTTAAAATGTGTGGTGTTCTTGTTTTTGTAAAGCGAACATTGATGAATCACAGAACAAAATTTGTCACCGTCAGCAGAATGTGCATGCCGCAACACTACTATCTTTTAGTGATATATCCTAATTCTTACTTTAACTATATTAATACTCTTCTTGCAGTCGTTTGCTAAAAAAACTGGCATTCAAATTCAGTAGAACGCCATTGTTGTACCGCAAGTTTCTGCCTTTATAAAATCTTATCGACGCATCTGTCGATTTCCTTGAGCTCAGGTTGAATAAAACATTTCAACTTGATACAAAATTGAAAACCAGAATTGTTTTTAAAATAAGTTCTTTTCTTCGGTGGTGTACTAAATCCCCAGGATCAAATCAAACCCCACTGGGAAAGAGTCTGGTGCAAGAGTCACCAGTTCAGTCGAGTTCGAGACAGAGGGACGCCAGAATGGACTTCTCGTTGTGCTCGAATCATATACTTATTATATGTTTCAAACTCCGCAGAGAAATATTACAGAAACTGCAAAATACACTCTGTGAGGAACCTCTTCAAGGCAAAAGTAGCAAATAAATTGCTTTTGTTTGCTGCGTTATAAGTAAACGCAAAATTTCAGTTTTAAAAGGGAGTCGGAATAGGGTTAACTGACAATTGGCAAAAAAACCTGACAACAGACCGATAAAACAAAATTTAACAGACTACTGACATTTTTAGTCAGATTTACTGACAAATGGTTGTGTAGTTGCTTGATGGTACATTGTCAACTCTACTTAAGTGACTCGCTTTCCCAGTTGAGGTCTCTCTGGCAGAATCTGCAATTCAGAGTTTGTACAAGTGTAACTTTCCTTGTAAAAACCTGTTCTTCAAGCAGACATGTTGTTTTACACAGATGAAGACCAGGGACGCATCATCCAAGTGACACTAGAATGCATGCAACGGGGTTGGTACAGCTGGTATTGCATTTCGAACCCTTCTCGAACAAGCGATACATCGATTGCACAAGATCCTTGATGAAATCAAAGACAAATACCTTGAGAACGTGTGTGCTATACTAACATCAGTTGTCGAAAATATTCAAGCAGTGTCCCGTTTTAAGCACAAGACCATTACTACTCTGCAGTATTATTTTCGGGATCTTATCAAAGGAGGGAGTCGACAAAGAGATTCACGAAAGATTGGTCCAAGTATTTCACTCACGAAAAGTCGTATTATCCCATCCATCAGACCAGCATGGATTTCACTTGCCAGCATAAGATTTATGCAACTGCTTTCGTCCGCAAAGATAAGTGCTGAGAATCGAAACGGCCATGAAAGCATTGGTTGAGAAATATCGTCCAGAAAGACAAAGTTCCGTTCGTAGTAAAACCACAAAAGGACAATTTGCATTGCCCTATAGCCAGCCATTTACGCTGACCAATCCGTAGATTGTACTTAAGTGGACTTAGAGCGAGGCCGAAGATTGAATAGCTGGAATCTGGACTCAACTCACGTTCCCAGAGGACTCTTCAATTTCTGTGACTGTTGGTGATAACCTACACAAATAGATTGAGTAGCTTCGACATTGAGAACAAGGACATATAGTAACTCAAACAGATATACCATTTCCAGATCCAGAACGACAGTGCGAACACGTTTTCTCCCGAATTTTTAAGCTAAACTGGAAGACATCGTTATTGCATGAGAAAATTAAAATTTAGGAGTTAATTTTTTCCTTTTATTAACAGTTGCTTGTGAAAAATTGAGATATTTGCTTTGAATGATGATGAACAGTGGAAACTAGAGCACTTGAAAGCTTTGTATATAATTATATGCACATTTTTTTTTCTGAACAGAAAAGTAAACTAGGAGAAGTAAGCCTCACAAGATTTTTTGTTATTTATTAACAGCCACCGACAACTTATACAAGGCCCAAAATTTGACTGACAACTGATACATGCATGGCCCAAAATTTGACTGACACTGACTGATAAATAGACAAAAGTTTGACTGACAACTGAAGTTTGCATCCTCCCATCTCAGACCCTCTTAATAACATGAAAGCCGTGATTACCTTTAAGAACACTGAATGCACTTTTAGTTTTCCATAAAATACTCGGGAGTCCCCAATAATTAAACAAAGAATCAGAATAACTCAACCAGTAACTGAAGTGTTTTCACACTTCGACCAGACAGTAAGCTTGTTTGATTAAATAAACATCAGCAGATAGCAGATTCATTAACTAAGCCGTATAATGAATGTATCATGCGTCGGGAATGGCCTTTGGTTTGGAAAAGAGGAGAATGGAACCCCGCTTACAAAAAGGATGAAGGAATGGATGAAAATGACTATCGACAAATAACCCTTCTCACCATTGTGGGCAAAGTATATGAGTCAAAGATGAGTACCCAAATCAGCAGTTATATGGATTCCAAGCTAGATCACTTTGATCAGCATATAGGAAGAACTATAGTCGTGAAACCACTCTGTTGGCTCTTACTAAAAACTGGAAGTTAACACCTGACTCCAAGCAATGCATAGTTTTGCTTTCAACAGATATGAGTAAAGCATTTGACTCTCTGTTATCACCGTTACTGATAAATAAGCTCCAAGCGTATGGTTTCTCAGATGAGGCACTTTCTTTGATGAGATCATACTTCACCGAGAGACAAAACAGAGTTAAGCTAAATGGAGTCACTGGCACATGGAAAGATTCCCCGAGAGGCTGCCCTCAAGGGTCATTCTTTGGTCCCTTACTATGGAATATTTATTACTGTAAGCAATGTTAATTTATCAATGTAAGCTGATGATCATCAGTTGTACGTTAAGGGTCCGACAGCAAAACAAGTTGAGGAACAGTTAAATGAAGGGGGACAAATAATATCAAAATGGTATCAAGATAACTTCCTTAAGGGCAATCATGATAAGCATAATGTCATGTTATTAAGTAGGGAAAAGGGAGAAGCCTGTATTAAGCTTACAATTGATGGGGAATCTATTAAATCATCCTCAGATCTGAAGTTACTTGGGGTAACAATAGATGATAAACTTAATTTCAGCATTGATATAAGCAATGTGTGTAATAAGGCTACTAAGAAAGTTAGTGTATTAGTCCGCATGAGAAACATGATTCCTTTTCAAGCTAAGCTACAGCTGTATAAGTCAATAATTTTGTCAAATTTAACATATTGTCATGTGGTATGGCATTTTTGTTCTGCATCAGACAATCGAAAATTAGAAAGAGTCCAGGAAAGGGCATTACGTGCAATTTTTAATGACAGGTCAACTAATTACGAAGCACTTCTTAACAAGAAAGCTAAGTTGTCCTCACTCCAGAATAGACGATTGCAGGATATTTTAATTTTGATGTATAAAATTAAGAACTCACTTGCTCCATTGCAACTTTGCAATTTATTTCACTATCAGAATAATTCTTATAATTTAAGAAGCGATTTCACTGTCCCACGTTTCACCACAACTAAATATGGTAAACATAGTTTTAGGTATTTAGGCCCCTATTTGTGGGGAAGGGTGGGGCATGAAATTCGCTCTAAGAGTAATCTACAAACTTTCATGAGGCGCACTCTTGATGTATCGGGACGGTGCATGTGGCTGCTGCGCATGCTCTTCATAGCTGTGTTTTGGCAGAGTGGCCTGTGCGCCGTTCCTGTAGTTGTTGGTGCATCTGGGGTGTGCACAGTGTACTATTTTACAGTGTAATCTTATTATCTATTTATAGTGTCAAAATTAGCTACTTTTTGTTATGTTCCTTAGCCGAGTATAATATTTTACATTGTACTTAACTGATGTTTGGATATACAGTTTTTTTAAGTAGATTTCTAATATATTGTATAAGTTAGATCATATATTATATTATATTTATACAGATATAGATTTTAATTTTAATCTTATTATTTGTTTATAGTGTTCCCAATTAGCTACTTATAGCTAAATACTTTTTGACACTTAAATAAAGTTTATCTATCTATCGTTATTTTGTAAATGAAAGCCTCAGATCGATCCTGCAAATTTTTCGCTTCCTGTGTTCTCCACCGCAAAAGAAATTCGATTTTCAATAATTGTAAATCCATTATTCAGTATACATCCAATTGTTTGTATTTCTAATAAAACAATTATCGAAGACTCGAACATTTCAATAAAGCATTGTAAATTATGCTTTATTAAAATACACCACAGTTGTAACTTTAATTTGTTGACGTGTATTGCAAAATCATGTGATCCATTTTGACCAATCGCACGCGCGTATCGTGGAGAGTGAATGAAGGATGCGTATTTAATAGATAAATACACAGATAGACCAGATAGATAGATCAGATAGACATATAGATAAATGGATGAATGGATGAACCAGGCACCGACTGAACACGGTTTACTTACTAAATATTTAATGTTTTACTGAACAACTATTATTATTTCAAAGCACTTTGAGTTTGAGGACAAATGAAAACTAGTTTTTATGAAATAGCATAAATCTAATAATCAGTTAAACATATGAATAGAAGCGGTATGTTGTCGCTGTCTCAAATTAGACCACCAATGAGTAGTCAGAAGGATTCGTATGATAGATTATATTAGTGTATACCAGCTAGGATACGCGTGATTTGATTGGTCTAAAAACGTGGATGTGAGACATTATTTTTCTCTTTCCGTAATAGCAAATAATGAGACTGAAACAAAATTGCAGAAGTAATCCCTTCACGTCCGTTTTGTGGATTTTATTTGCATATTTTGCAATAAAAACAAGAGATTTTTAAAAGCGAATTTAAAGACTAGCTGCTTTTTGCCACCGTGTTGGTCTATCAGAACTGCAAAACTTTTTTTTTTATCGAAGGAATGGCTTCAAGCACCGAACAAATCGTCAATAAATCTTTGTAAGTAAATACTTTACTTGCAATTACCTTAACACTGACTTTTGCTCCAGGTTCTTGCCGTATGTGTAACCAATTTAACAATTTAAAGTTTGTTTACGACTGAGCTCTTCAAAGTTAGTTTTCGCGCCTTTTTACCCTTGGTGCGTCCGCGGTTGTGATACGCGCACTGCTTAAGTAAAAAATTCGCGCCAAAAACGCCGTTCTCGATCCAGTTTACTTACGGAAAATAGACCTTCGTTGTGGAGAAATGTTCCGGTGCTTTTAAAAGCTCTCTATTCTGCCACTATGACTATCCACCTCAATGAAAATGGAATATGTGTTAATTATCTACTAAAAATAATCACAAATTAGTAAAGTGCTTTCGATATTTATTAAGAACTTGAAATGCACTGCGGAGAAACACTAAACACACAAGTGAGGAACGGAATTTTCATGATTTCAAAAAATGACATTTCTTCCGATAAAAAGTCTTACAATCAGCTTTAAAACTGATCTGTTCATATACAGTAAAAAACTACTGGCTATGAGGTGCGCGACTGCCATTTGTGTATCGGCAGGCGACATTAAAAAACGAGATAAATTATTCAAGATGGCGTAGAAAATGCAGAAGTAGAACGAAAATCACCAAAGGTCACCCTTGAGTACCACAGGATTCCCAAGATTATGAGTTTCGTTCTCCTGTGTAACTCTGATTGGTCCAAAATAATAAGATTAGCGCAGACTCAGCTTTGTCCTTCTGCTCATGCGGGAACACTAAAAATATTTCATACTTTTTGAGTTAACCAACTCCTCCAGATTCATTTACAGTGTGCTACTCAAGTAAATGCGGTTGTCTAACTCGTCTTTTAGTTTTACACCGTTCAGTTTCATTCAGTCAACAGGGATAATCATTAGCGACTCAGCGTCAGTTGAAACATGCGCAAGTCTTGCTCGTTAACTACGTGCTTAAGACCCACGCCAGTTGGCAACAATGCTGGAAACAAAATAATATGAAAACTTAAGAAAGCTATGATTTTAAAAATATTTTGTTTTTAACTCCTTGCAATTGCAGACTTAAAAACAAAAGGATTCATTATATTAAAGTTGTTAGGTTTTTTGTTTCCTAACGTCGACAGAACAAAAATATGTCGAAAACCCAAAAACTGAAGTTGTACTTTCAAAATGTTCAGTTAAAATTATCATATATCGTCGAAAGACTTACAGATTACTAATGAAATTGAGGCTTTTTATAAAATTAGGTGAAAAACACACTTGAAATGACCGAAGTGGACTAGATTTTACATTTTCGCCTACGCTTGCTTTCAACTTCAAGAACGTTCTTTAATGCCTATAATGGCTAAGCGTTGCAGTCAACTATTCAGTGTTTACAAACACACAAGAACCTCGCTGAAATACAGCTATATTATTTGGATACGAAAAATAAGACGTCGTGACTGTGAAAATAAATCACATTGACTACCTCGTTGTTCCAGACTATCTACGCCTTCTTTGTTTCAAGTTGAATGAAAAACATACTACAGGTGAACGCTAAGACTACTTGTTGTTTTGTTATAAATAAACAGCTTTCCGGTGAATGACAATATCATAAGTACTGAGTGACCCACCTTTATCTATATTCAGTGGACAAGATAAAACATAACAGTTATGAAACGGTGTTGGGACTTTTGACAAGAAGTTAATTAATCCTAGGAAACTACTAAACAGATCATATTAGGTAAATTAATTCTTATCCAAAATGATCAGTCTGGCAATTTGTTATGAGATTTAAAATGTCTTGTCAAAAAATGTAAATCAATAAACAATAAACAAACTACAAAATCTTTTACTTTGCTATAGCAGTAAAGTCTAAAATATAACTGCTCCTATTTCTACAAGTTTGCTTTCTAAGGAAGAATTAAAGAAAATTGAGTTGTATTTGGAAATCCACTAACTAGGTAACTGTTCTCCAGCTTCGCTTTCTTGTTATATTATTAACTTTCTTTGTTGCTTTTTAAGGATTATATTAATGTGATACATAAAGGATCTTGTTTCCGTTGTCCGCCCCCACAGCTAACTGAGCAATTTTTTTTTCTCAGATTAAGCGAATGAAGACCACTCCATTGATGGTAAATTTTGATTGTCCCTGATCAGACATTTTCAATGTTTCAGTGGCAGGCACTAGCAATATAAACGATTTAGCCCAGTTTAAAAAGAATTCATATCAGAAATTTACTGGTCTTAACTAAAACTTTAAGGGAGTAACTTTGGCGGGTGTCAAAAAATCTAGGTCTAGGAGTTAAAACCATCGGCATTGAATATGGGCAGGAAAAGCTGGCTGGTAGCTGGAAGCAACGTATACAAGAATTAATGCAATGGTAATTTTATAATGTCACACGAGATGATGTAAGAAACTTTTCGCCTTGGGTCAATGTTTTTTACGGGCAACTACCTGCGTTGATTTGTAATTAAGCCCGAGGTAACAACAACAAAGATAATTGAAAATTAAGGCACTTAATTATTTTAAATCACACAGAGAAAACTATTACACAAAAAAAATTATTTTCTTTTTGTTAAGCAAGAGACAAACTGCAATGAGTCAGGTATAACTTTCAAATTGAAAAAAATTCAAATTGAAAAAGATTTGCGGTTGATCAAACTGGAGACAAGGCTAATATATGAGCGACTAAGGTGGTTTCTTAGCGGGGATCCCTTTAGAGATAATACACAACTGTCGTTAACCTTTTTAATAGAGCTCCAGGCGAAGACGCCACTCTCCGTTTGTTCTCCCAATTAAAGTTAAATCGCTTTATGATGGTTTTACTTAATTTTGTTATTATTACAGTTGATTAAACACTATTAAAGCTCTATTTGAGATCTATCAGTGATCACTTATAACGCGATTAGGTACCAAAGCACGCCCATTATCCTAAATTTAGTTCTTTCATAAAGTTTGACGATTATTTCCATGTGTTTGCGCGGTTTTGAAAAATAGGTTTAAGCTGATTCGTGCTACCGTTTCTGTGATTTGTTATGCAAAAAATAGAGCAAAGATACTAGCGAAAAGAAACTGGGTAAGAAAGGTTTATAATCATAATCAACTTTCGAAAGCAAAGTTGATGTTAGAATCTTTAATCGTCTTTAGGAAGCATGTTTTCTCCTATGGAATGTAGGCAAATCCTGATTAACCAAGTTATCGCCCACATCAATTCGGATAATGTTTTGACAACTAATTTCATTGCGGGTAACTCGCTCACTTCTGTTAATTAAATTCAAAATTGAAAAAGGCGTGTTAACTTTTTTTTATTAAAGAAATTAATTTTATTGTACTATAACGTCTAATACTGAGCCACTTATCATACAATAAAACATTAAGTTTTCCAAGCAAAAACGCCATTTTGGAGTTATCAAAAATGTTTTGAAACAGTCGCGCAGCTACCTTATGGTCCATAATTCACTATATCTGGTCCCATGAAGGAACTTCGTTTAGATCGGTACACCACATGCAAGTGGGATAATGTGCGATCTACTGCAATCGGCGTGGAGTTCAACGCTCGTGGCTTTTCTTACTGCTGTGTTAACAGATATTTTCAATGTTTGCAAATCACACTAAGGGGTATTTATATAGAGTTTCAAATAATAATAAGAAGAAAAACAAACTACTAAGATGTAGGAAAGCTCTCATTACATCATCGATTTGAATACCTGTGTAACGTGTAAGTAGGATAATAAACAATGCTTGCCAATATTTCGCAAAAGGGAAGAAAATATACATATATATATGGAAAACAATAAACAAAAGGAAATCTTGGCTTTTACTAACTGTTTGTGGGTTTATTTGTTTTTTTTAGAACGTCTGCGGACACAGGGAAAAATACCAATAAATAGGAAATCTAAATAGCGGTAAGATCAACTGAACGCTAGAAATTTGTATAAGACAAGCTTAATCAATTGATGGACACTGCGAGTATGAAACTTGACTTGCTTTTGTAGTCGATATGAAACAGTTTATTTTAAAACAAGTTAGATTGATAAGCCATTTATCCAGTAACGAAAACTTATGATAACTGATGAGTGTATATTACATGTTGTTCTGCTTTCCTAAATCACTGCCGCTTTTCTATGAATCATGGCTAAAAGTCTAGTCTAATTGTTTAAAATCGCTTTTCATGGGAACAAACTAGTGAGTAACGATTTGCTGGACTGCAAACTCTGCATTGTACTAACTTTGTTTGGTTCTCAAGTCATATGGAACAACTAAAACTACAATCATTAAATAACATATGTAATTAATAAGCTTCAGTAATTAATGGGCTAGCTAAACAATTGTTCCAAAAGATTTTTTTCTTCAAAGATTAAAACAGCGGCAAATGAAACTTTTAATGTTCACTGCATGACCGAAGGCCAGAACAAAGGATTTCTAAAACTGCGCGGCGAATTTAGCTATTACAAGCATCTTAAAGCAGATGAAAGAACTTAAATTAAATCAAACAATCAAAAAAATCTCTGACTTTAATTTCAATCTTTTTAGTTTTTATCTAAGCAGTCACGAAAAAATATTTGCGAGATTTTCGGGTACAATAATCGGAAACCATTTCCAAGAAGCGTATGGTGAAGAAACATTTGAAGCAACTTGTGTTGTTTTTGTAGCAGTTCACGTTGAAATCCTTTCAATAAAATTTCATTAAATTAGTTGTTACTTGAAAAGGTGCAAATTCGAAGGAGCAAGTGATAAGACCAGTGTAAAATCTCTTCACGTGGCTGTGGGCGGTCTGGCTTCAGGCATCCACGCGAGTGTGTGTTGCACGCTGCCACCAATTAGAGCTAAACAAAAGCCGCTCGTTTTTTTTTTCTTGAGGAGGGAACTTTATGCTTATAACCGTTCAGTATTTCCTCTTTTTTGTTTGGAATAAGACAACTTGTTCTGTTAAACAAATTATCTAAACTCCAACATGAACATTTTTTCATGTGTTCATGAATTGATATTAAAAACAAAAATTACAACCAAAGTAAAGAATAATTATCTAGAGAGAAATAGTTGCCGCATTCAAAGATATGAAAAGCCAGCATTTGATTCTCTTTACTTAAAATAAAATACAAATCTTAGAAAATCAAAACCGTTGTTTTGTTTAGGGCAGACTTGTTAACAATAATAAAGCTTATTCTTATAGAAAGTCATATGCCATCCATATTGAAGACTTTTTATTTTTAAAAACTCGTTCGAAAAGGTCATTCATATAAAATATTCATTCAAAACTAAAAGAAACCTTTCTGAAATGAAACGAACAAGGCATACATATGTCTCATTTTTAAAAAAGTAGGATCGAATTTTAGTATTGATCTATTGAAGTTTGTCGGCAAAGATCCCCAGTTGTAATATCTATAATTTCATCCAATTACGTCAACTTTCAACAGCAACTAATATTAATGCCTCACCTAGGAGTATTTAAAAAGCCAATTCACAACGCGTGGCCCAGATACTGCAAAAAGTGGTATGTGAATTCCAACGCCAACATCTCAGAAAACTCGGATTTTTCTTCATTTATTCTGCAATTTGGGTAAGTTAAAACTTATGTTGGTGTTGGCAAAACAGTACACCTAGCTGGAATGCATACTGTACGAATAAACTAAAAAACTAAGAGTTAATGGAAAACATTTATTAGCAGTAAAAAATGTTAAGAAAAAAAGTTGAAAACGCGTTGGATTTACTGAATGAATGCCACGTTGTCGAAAATCATCAGGCTCGGCGCTGCAAAACTGTTGCAATCAATTATCAAGTTCTGTTTATCTTTTTAAAACTTGTTGATTTGCTTTTACCAGTCTTTGAATTTTCTGACGGTTGGTATCTTCTCTTTGTTCTCCATTTTCCTGTCAGTTTAAAACTTGTAATGAATCCTTATTGATTCGATATCTTTTTGGTGCTTTTTGATTACCTGTCATTTACGATTTTGTTGTATGAGAAAACATTTGAACTGACGCTTTATCTACAAGCTTCTAATTTGTTGTTCAAGTCTTACTGAAAAAACATTTTTTTAAATTGAATATCATAAATCATAGATATAAGAAGCTGGTGTTTTGTTTCAAACAGAAAGCATTTAACAAAATAGTAAAATTACTAAACTAAAAATATGAAAAATATATTTTTAAAATAAACCAAAAAAAATATTACAAAAACAATTTCAACTTTTTCTACACAATGTTTGCTCATAAGAAATCATTTTGATGATTTTGATAATTTACTAGGAATTTTTATCTAAAATTTTTCATGAAAAATTCGCCTTTCAAAACATTATGGAGTTGTGCCAAAAACAAAAAAACTCCTTGTTCTAGTAGAAGTGCGATTTTAACACGCTTCAAACTTTGTTAAATGTTGCTGAATTGAGATTTTATACCTTTGTAACGGTCTTACAAGAACTAAGTGCAATTGTTGTTGTAACTGTAAGTATTTATGTTTTAAAAAAATTGAACAGACTCCGGATTTCACCTAAGAAAAATTTGTTTCAGTGATTAATTTTTAAAACCAGAGGATCGATAAATGAAAAAAGATAATTGTCATGGCCTTACATACCCAATTTTACTTCGAAAGAAACAATTAATCTTGTAACATGACCTCTTAGCTCTATGTAAGGCAAATGTCTGAGAATCATTTGAAGGTGACCCGTAGTAGATTTGTGAATGGTAGATTTAAAACAAAACAAACATCTGGTGACATACGACACGTCCGATAATGCATGTTTTGTTATCATGGAGCAGTGATTTATTTTGATGAACCTTTACAAGCATTTTCAAAGTCGGTATAATTTCAAACCTGGAATTAACTTACAATGCTAAACTTTTCCTCTGCCTATACCAAATAGATATTTGAACAGACATAACTAGAATACTTCTGAAAAACAAAAATAGCAAAACAGCTACTTTTCATTAGCAGGATGACTAAGTTGTGTGCAATTCTAATAATAGAGTCAAAGTCTCTTGCAATTTTTTGTGTTGAAGGCTGGAAAGCTTTACTTAAATACATCTAAATTGTCAGGTGTCGCCCAGCGGCTCGATATTCAGCTTTCAACACACTGTACTATCAAGTAATTATGGCTTTTAAAAACGAAAACCGGTTTCTCCAATGTGGACGTCAAACCATTATACTATTGATAGAGTGGATCAAATTATCATACTCCCTACATCATCGTACCACATTTCTCCTACAACAGCAGGTTTTCACTATTGCTCATACAATTTTCTCCTCCTTTTAGAAATTAATAAAATAAATCTTCATGGGATATATAAATAAATGTGTATACGATTGTCCTGTCTATAATATCTTAGGTTCATAACATACAACTGGTATCCTCTGTTTGTACCATATGTAACAAAAAACTGACATGCCCAAAATGCGCGACGAAAGCTTAGTATAACGATGGTACGACTGATTATCGCTCCCAAAATAGCATAAAATTGTTTTTTTTAAACAATTTATTTTATTAAAAGCAATAGTTTAAGACAAGGATAGTTTTAAGATACGGGAAGACAAAAAATAACTAAGAATTTACGTGTTGTTTTTTGTTGCGTTTTTTTTTTGGAAAAAAAAATACAAAATATGATATACACCTACTGTTAGACTTTTAAAACATTTCAAGTATTTGGGAAGTGCACTGATGACGAAGATGACGAAGCACTGCCAGGGCTCCATTTAAGGAAAGGGACAATTTTACTCTTTAGTGAGTAGTGTAACATTTCACAAATAGATAGCTTTTAATCTTGTTTAGTTATCCTTAAAGGTCAACAACGTGATCAAAAACGAGCACTAATGGGAAGCAATTCGATGATTATCGAGAACATTCCTCTGTTTAAAATACCAAAAGAAAGTCAGTAAACGTCTACTTCCGGCAGTTTGTAAGCTTAAAATAGATCCATTCCAGCATGTACGCCACCGACCGCGCTCGAGCTCAGTTCGTCTCTAATACTTCCCGATGTCGACTTATTTCTCTGATTTCAGCCAAACGCTTATGTTGAAAGCACGCACGATTCTAGTTTAACTGGACTAGGAAATGAAGGAATGCGCTGGAGTGCATCCATTTGACTAAGTTATAAAAACATTCCATTGGTTTGTATAGATTTTGATTTATCTTTTCCAAAATACCGATAAAAACCTTCATCTGACTTTTCAAAACCTTATGTGTTATATAGTTACCAGCTCTGTCTTGTATTTTGTTTAATTCGGAAAAAGCTGAAGAAATATTTTGAACTTGTAAATCGTCACTATCTGCTAGGAGATGTCACGTCACCTTTCCTAATATGGGAGTTTCTGTTACCGGCCTTGGACCATCTGGTCAGGGATAAATGCTTTGTTCCAAAATTAGGTGCAGCAGATCAAAGCAATCAGGGTCTCATCGGACTCTTGCAAACATACCGTTGTAATTTTAGGGCTCAACTATTTATAACTTTAGCAGGAATTCTTTCGGCTGGAAGCCTAGTCGGTATTTGAAATTGCGCAAAGCCTGCGAAAGGCTGGTCTACATTCTTATGAGAATTTCTAGGGCTCACCCCTGATATAAAACTGAACTGGAGATCCAGCCTGGAATACTTTTTGAGTATAAAGTGCAAATTATGAAAGAAAATTCAGGAATCGTCATTACATGAGAAGTTGAAGGTTCATGAAAACAACTCTCTACTATAGTTAGTACTCTTTTACTTGTCGCTTAAAGTATGTCAATCAAAGAGTAATAGGAAGTTATGCATCTAAAGTTAATTACCTCGCTATTATTGACATTATTTCAGATTAAATCCAGCCGCTAGCAATCGCAAAAACATCCGTCTGGTCAGACGAGTAGGTTGGAAAAACGAAAACCACGATCTCTTACTGAGAAATCTTAATACGGCCGGACAACAGCTGCGGCATGACCGAATCCCTTTGTGAAATCAAGAGAGAGCCAAGTCCCCCTGAGGCTGAGGATAACGAAATCTTCCCTGCCTCTGATGAGAATTCTACCGGTGCGTCGCTTAGCACCGATCCTGAGGCAGAGAAAAGTCCACCACCTCAGCCAAACAAACGAAGAAAGAGGCGACGAAAGAGAATGCTGACTGGTGTGAGTAGACAACGTCGAGCAGCCAATGCGCGTGAAAGGAGAAGGGTTCAAGGAGTCAACCGAGCCTTTGTGGAGTTAAAAAATTCTCTACCCGTCTCTCACATGGATATATCAAAAATCGACATTTTACGAGTGGCAACAAAATGGATCGACCATTTAGCTCATTTGCTTAGTGAGGATGACGCGGCAACAAGATTGGAGGAGGAAGTTCACGATAGTATAAACGGTTTTAGCTTGGTAGATTCCGAATCGTATGGCTCGTTAGGAAGTGACCATTTCTCACCATCTGATGACGATCTTCTAGATCAGCCTTTAATGTCTGTTGACGGTGAGTGATAAGCTGTTTTATGATTTTATGAGCGTTTCGTGAAATGGTATGACCTTTTATTGTTGTTCACGAACCGCGGTTGACACCTGTGTAAATGTGTGCTCGTGTGAATGCTCTCAGCACTATGCCACGCAAATTTTCAATTGCTGACTAACAGGCGACAGTTCAAGCATTTATATTATTTGCTTCAAGACCCAAATTAAAAGCATTTCGCAAAGTTTGAATTTTGAGATTGGCATTATTAAGTCAAACTCTCAAGCTTTCAAAATGTTTACTATAATGTTTGTTTATAGCTATTTATTTATTTATTTGTTTGTTTCATGCATTTCATCAAGGCCTCGAGGGCTCTTGTCCCCCTTCTCACAAGATTTCCATTATTATATTCTTGTTCAATGAAAACACCACTTCATACTAAACCAGACCGCTAAACTGTAATCAATACCATCTTTAAAGTTAAAGTTCTACAAATAAGACACGAAGATAAACAGACAGTTAAATGTCGAAACTAGAAACTCATTTATCACTTTTCACAAAGCGTCGACTTTGTCTAGATTGAGCGTGATTTGTCAGCAAACTAGCAACGAAAACAGAGTCGTTTCAAACGCCTTTGTGTCTAGTTTGGAAATTGTCCGTTGCGGCTGATAATTTTAATCGGTACAATGAACCAATGAAAAATTGTTTATAAATGTGTGCTTAAGGTCTAAGCTTGGTCCGCGTTAGGTTTCATAATGCATAAAAGGAGGTCAAATTTTGCTGGGTCGTTGCATCTGACTAACTATTCTTTATATCAGAATTTAAACCTTCATTCCTTTTCTGCAACAAAAAAATTATATATTTAAAATTTTCTGGTCTTTTTTTAAAAATGACCTGACGACAAAAAATGACCTTTTGTTGAATTAAACGATTTATTATAGCTCATTGAGAACGCTACCAACAATAAAAGCAAGCAATTAGACGAAACAACTGAAAATGAAATATAAGACATATAAAGGCTTGACAATCCAGGAGAAACAAAATAACACTGACAATAGAGCACATTTTCCGTGACGCCCATTTTCATCGATTGCTTGCTACGTTTTCCACTGGTGCAAGCTTCTATGAAAGTATGAAACTTATTTCTCTTTGCCTTGTGTTCTGTTGTTTTATCATACTTTCCATTTATCTAAATAATACATAATCGAGTAAACATATTCATTTATGAGCTGTCTTTTAATGTGTTATTTTTGTCTTGTATATTATTGTCTGTGGAAACGAACCAGCCAGGTCAGAAGTGAATATTAGATTGTACAGAGACCCCACGAAGATATCTAGACGTGCTCCCTATCAGTGAATTTGTATAAAATGGCTTTTCCCCGCTGTTTGTTCTCAATACTCACAATAGCGATAGTTACGCCAATTGAATAAACCTGGATATGAGTTTCCTAAATTCTTTTTAATTTAATTTAACAATGAATGTTTGGTTTGGTAACCAAAGAAATTTTTTTGCATTTGATCAGCGGGTAACATTTTCAAAAAACAAAAATATTGGAGGGCTATTTGACTTTTATCGAAAAAGAATGCAATCCATTGTCGGGGATGCAAGTTGTCAAATTGAAAATTATACATGAGCCATGATATACGCATTGTAACATCTATTCATTTTTCATTTTTCTATTTCATTCCGTCAGCATGTAGCTTTAATAATAAAAATTGGGTAATGTCCTTTTTTCGTGTATGAATATCAGTTTTGTAAGTTTAAAACCTATTATCCCTTGGGGCAGTAGTTTATCTTTTTCTGTTTTTCCTAAAATGGTATAAGAGTACAGTGTTAGGGATATGGGGGTTCTCAGTACTTATACTCACGCTTATCAAGTAAGAACAAACCGGTGACGCTAGAGATAACACTGGCGGCGAGTCACCATCTAAACGACTTTTATAATTCAAACCTTTAACAGTAAATCAAGAAAAAGTTATTCTGATAAAGACGAAAATGCTTGATTTGAGTTATAAAATTTTCAGTTCTGTATAAATTGACAAGCGGTTTAACAGTGGCTTGGAGGTCTCTGGATTTCAACCATATTTTTTGATCAGAAAACGACTGAAAGGCTGCTAAAGTCCTTCACAAAGATACTAAGTAGTTTATCGTACTAAGCTGTGCTCACTAGTGGGTCTTATCAGTTGTCGCTGTGCGGTGCCATGTCACAACAATGTCACAACCTTGCTAAGACTCAAACAGCTGAGTTTTGCCCCGAATGAGTTAAACAGAGTTTTGCTCGTTTTCAAATAATCTTAAGCCAGCGACTTGGTTTTTTTTTCAACGCTTGTATTTCGCATTTTCGTGTAATTCCCTATAGTGAAAGAAAATTAGTTCTTTAAATCTTCTTGAGTGACAAATAAATTTGTAATTGGATTTTATTGATATGTGAAACATACGAGCTGCTCGCTGCAACTCAATATCTGCCCTTTGCTCCGACAAACTCTGGATTAGGTTACTTCCGGCTCCATTACGATATAAATTCTCCTTTCTGTCTTTTCAGCAACTTCCTGTTAAGTGTGAGGTCAAATGACACAGACCAGATTTTGAGCTGCACAAAAGCGACTGGAGCGTAAAAATTCTGAATTTAAACGCATCTAGTCTTAAAACGTGTCACTTCTATTCGGCCAAGTGCATGTAATCTTATCTTACGCTGTAAACATCCTGCCACACATCAGTTTTTTTTTAAAAACAAGAATCCAGTTTATAAGATTCACGAGGCTCAGATTTCGGAAATTTTAAGATTTTTTTAAGAATCATTCTAACGCTTAATCACTTGACCCGCACAAAAAAATTCTTCTCCACTTTTCGTTTTCATGACTGTGGTACTGTACCCCCTTTAAAGCTAGTTGCTATGGAAACCCTAAATTTGTTTTGATCAATTAAAAGTGACTAAATATTCTAGACTATTTTCTCTCTCGTTTTTCCGCCTACAGAACATATTTTACTTCAGCCCCCCTTTCATGTTATGCTTGTTTTGTTGTAAGATGAAGATTGTTTGACATAACAGTAAATTCTTTCTTTTTTTTATATCATACCGTGTTACATGCATCTCTGGTTTTACTGCTTCGGCAAAATGAGGACCTATTTTGAAACTATGTCTAATGTTTAAGAATTATATAAGGCTCAAAATGTCAAAATTTTAAGAATCGCGAGGCTCAAGAAAAATAGTACTATTCACTAATTCAGTTATAAAAATAGTGCGTACTGCACTCAATTTTTTTATAGAGTGAAATCGTGAAATTTTGACTTATTCTATTACAACTCAGTGCTTTATTAATTGTTGAAGATGAAAACTTTTTTTTTTTCACACATTTACATATCACAGCGGTTTTACATTTAGTACATTAGTACTTAGTAAGTCTTTAGGGTTTTAGAATTCTTTTAGGCATTGTCTTTTTAAACTTATTTTATTTTTATAATAGAATGCCATGTCGTACTTGCATGCATTTCATACACTTTTTACATTTTTAGTATC
>JAOBBB020411342.1:0-16822 GCA_025331005.2 Zoanthus gigantus | reverse complement strand
AAACAAAACGTCAAAAGGAACAAAAAATGCAAATTTCTTTGACCTTGAATAACATTGCTTAGAACTTCCGCCACTCTTTCACCTCATGGTAACATTGACAACTTCCGCGATGTCACGGTCAAATGTGCAGAATATGTTACCGGGGATTCCCTGATTCAAATCCGGTACAGTGAGAAAAGCTTTTCCTTGTGAATGGTATCCAAATTTAAGAAATAAGAAATTTTAAGACAAAGGAGAATGTTTAAAAACAATCAGTGGTCAAGACGCTCGAGCGAAAATCATTCCTTGTTGCTTAAGAGGAAGTCAAGCTTAACAGGAAAAACACGAATTTTCTGGTACGAAAATAAAGAGAACAAAAATAAAACTAAAAAATTCATTAAATTTGTTATTTGTTATTTTCCTTGAAAATCAGTATCAATAGATTAAGAGTTAACTTGGAGATCTATCAAAAT
This sequence comes from Zoanthus gigantus, assembly GCA_025331005.2. Taxonomy (NCBI): domain Eukaryota; kingdom Metazoa; phylum Cnidaria; class Anthozoa; order Zoantharia; family Zoanthidae; genus Zoanthus; species Zoanthus gigantus. The sequence goes on along the minus strand of JAOBBB020411342.1, from coordinate 16,370 downwards.
TGTCTTTCTTCAAACAAATGTTAAATGAAGTGCTATATTTTTTAGTGATATAGCCCACTGTTGACATATTTACAATCTGTAAGTTTGTATGTTCTATCGATCTTATCATAACTCTACAGAGATACGCTTTCTCAATAAAGTCGACACTGGAAAACCTTGGAGTAGTGCAGTTAAGATTGTGATGAGTGATAGTCCATACGTGGCGGTTAACGTCAGCGTCACTTTCACCATCAGGCTACAACAAAATGTATTCGTATATCAAACATGAATGCTTTTCAGCTCAATAGAAAAACTGGATATTTTGAAAAAATGTTCAAATAATGATGTATTTGATATTTACCTTCACGAAAGTAAAGTAATCGGATCTTGTTATCTTAAGGTCGACATCTTCCTAAATACACGCTCTTTTTATAAGAACCTGTAAATTTTTCCGAGGCTCATTGTTCTTAATTTTTTGGTGATTTCAGCCTCAAATTGTTCTTAATTCTGTTCTTATTTCTATCAGGGGGTCAAATTGAAGAAAAAACAAAATAGAAATAATCAAGGCATTGCAAAACGAAGCGCCTCGCATTTCATAATAAATGCGAAACACTTTGAGACTTTTTGTGTGTTATACTTTGCTAAGTTCATTTATGAGTTTAATTCTCAGTACGTAAAACATTTTCATAGATATTCGGGGGCCTCAGCCTGAGGTTGTTTTTAAATTGTTCTTAAATTTTGACCACTTTGAGCCTCGTCGTTCTTATAAATTTGTCCTTACTAAAAAAAGCGTGTAGTCGGATAGTGCAACACCAATAACACTTCGAAAATTATTCAGAGTAGATACCTATAATTTAAAGCTCTTTCATAGCCCTAAAAAGCTATATTAATTCGCTTGAAAGTTCTTGTAATAGCGGCTTAGCGAGGTACGTATACCAAAAGAAAAGGTTTCTTTGTTGTTAACTTATGTAAATTCGTCTTTAACGCATGTCTTCTTAAGGTCTGACAGACGGAATTGTCGCCAAATGACATCTTAAGCACAGCAAAATGAGTTCAAATAGTTTCTTTGCTGAGACAAGTTTATCATCAGCTTTGATTTTTAAATATCTTTGACAAACCAATAATGCCTCACACAATGGTCATTCATGAAACCGGAAGTGAAGAGACTAACACGTTCCCATTCATACTTGTGTGTTAATGACCACGTGTTTGTCTATTTTAACATAAAAGGACAGCTCACGATAAATAAACAAATTCTAAAAAAGCTAATTTTTCAAATACGCAGTGTTGAATTTAGAAAACTGAGCAAATGGCTGGAAAAGATGTATTGTATCAGCTGGTGAAAAACATTTCTGGAAAGCAAGTAGCTTCGTGGTTTGTCCAGAATGGTTATGATCGGATACAAGACTTGCTAATCATCGATAAAGTTCTACTGACAAAAATATTTGAAATGGAAAAGGAAATCACAAAGTTCGAGAAAGCGCTCAAAGAAGGTAGCGTGTTATGTTATTGTAGTCGATTGTCAATGAGAGAAAAAACAGCGAAGCTATTTGTTCATGAAGAAAAAAAACGTACGAGTCAAACAAATCTATTTCTCAAACTGCAGCTTTTTAGTTGATTGTGAATAATTACTATTTAAAGTGCTTTTTTATACAATTCCAGCAAAAACAACGCCACCTGCCAATTTGATGAATGTTGTCATTATTCATTAATATATACTTAGAGACAGTAATGCCGTGAAAGTTCATTCTATAACGATACTTGTTCTGCGGTTGGAATTTTCATGCTATTTTTTAATCCAAGGCACCATCATGTCAGCATTTTGTTGGTGTGCATCTTGAATAATCATCGTGTTTCGAGCATAGATTATTACCCTTAGAACGTTAAGGCAATTTTACCATCGCACTTTGCAAAAGATTGGCAACTAAGTTGAGTTTAGATTTGTTATACTTAGTATATTTGATTAGTTTAGTAAAAAATAGTAATCGCCACACTTGATTTAAGAACTTTTTCAAGTAAGAGAACGGATTTGTATCTAGCTTGTTTCCCGTTTGTCTAAGCTAGCAAGTTTTCTGTAACTGGTAAAACAGACAATGAATGAATGACAAAAAAAAAGTGAAAAGTAGAGTGACAAGTTTCAGGTTTAACGCAATGCTTACGGGATATGGCTAGAATGACGGTGGCACCATAATGTTTCTAATCTCAATGCTTGACATTTACCCGGTTTAACGTTGAATTGTTATAAAAAACATCTTTCATAGACCCAGTTGTGATGCAATGTTGGCTTGAAGAACTTGGTTTGAGTGAGTACAAGAAAATTTTAACAAAGGCGGGATTTATCAATCTGAAGGCATGTAAACAGTTGAGCGCTAGTTCCCTTGATGATATTGGCGTCGTTCTGCCGGGACACAAACTAAGGCTTCTGAGTGCAGGTATAATGTCATGCTTAAATTATCAGTCATGGAATAAGTCATACTGAGGCAATAGTGGGGCTACACAAACCCTGAGTAACGAAGGCTGTCATCAGTGATTAAGTTAGTTCGTTAATCATAGTCAAATGGATCAATCACCGATGACGCACCAGAAAACATTCGGGCGGACTGCTATGTAATACCCCGCCATATTTTTCCTTAAACATATGAACTCACTGACAACAGAATAACAGAATATTCAATTAAATTCTTAAAAACAGCAAAAACTAAAAATTTTTGTGGAGAATTTGAGCGAACTCCAGCCAGGCGTCAAAAACTGACTCCTGGTTTCCTGGGAGGCATGCCCCAAGACCCCTAACATGGATCACGCCTTCGGTGCATAGTGTCTGGTGCTTTTAGAAATATGTCCGCTAGTTGTTGAAAACCCTGTTAAGAGGGTTTTAAGTTCAGTTATTTTTAGTTTTAAAGTAAAAGTACTCGCAGGAACTATATATCTTCGGATAATCGCGGTTACAAGGAAAGATGCAATTAAAAAGCACTATCTTCTTTTAGCCTACATTCATAAAACAAACCTAAAGCATTTTGTCGGAACAAACACTCACATACACTTATTGCTAGTTATAAAGGTTTACGCCACTTATTCCCCTCGTCAACTCCTTCCCCGAGTTAGGTAGCGAACAGTTTATTACTGGAGAAGAGCTGGTAGTTTTCCAATTGCTAGCGCCCAAAAATCTTAGCCCCTCCGAAACTAACGGCCCATAAATCATAACCCCCGCCCCTCTAACAAGCAAGCCCGAATTCATCTGTGTGTGATTTAGAGATGACTATTTAATAGCAATATAAAAGAATATACACTTATAATGTATGGTCCCGAAGGGAGCAGTTCTATTTCCCGAGAGTCTTGATGTTTCCCGAGAGTCTTGATGTTTCCCAAGAGTCTTGATGTTTCCCGAGAGTCTTGATGTTTCCCAAGAGTCTTGATGTTTCCCGAGAGTCCTGATGTTTCCCGAGAGTCTTGATGTTTCCCGATACGAAGTTAAGAGAAACATCAGGACTCGATGGAAAACAAAACTAGTTTCCCGAGGAACCATACATTGAGTGCTTTTTTATATTTAGGCTTTCCCTTAAACAATCATATAGCAAAAATAAACAAATACAGCAGCGTGCAACAACTGCACAGTTGTAACTCGGATACACTAAATACGTGTATGCTGAGTTCGGATGTTAATTTTATGTTTCTATCAGTTCAGATGTGGCAGTCGAAGAGCCAAAAGTCAGTAATAAGCGAGAACGCTCTAGAAACAGGTCACTGGGAAAAACATGAAGAGATGAGCAACGGAAGGTAACAATTCTCCGCGCTTAAGTTAGATAACCCAGACTCCTGAGATTTACAGAAAATGAGCTAACGATTGAAAACTCGGTTGCCTTACACTACTTACGCCAATGATCATAAGCATTTGGGCTGTCCACTAGTAGTCGCACCTTCCTTTACGGTTTTTAGATCAACTGTTATCCTACAAGTATTTCATGAAAATATCTCCTTTTAGCAGGGTCCTGCATTCGACTTTTTTGTTGGGTAAAAGCAATAGCACTGTTTTAGTAATTCAGTGTAATTCGGGTTGAAAAACCTAAATCTATGCCGGTTTCTGTAAACAGTATAAGAATTGCAAAACATTTTCCTACTTTGACTAAAAAGACAAAATAAATAATAGTTAATGGGCTAAAATAGATTGAGATAAAATACAAATCTATTTAAATAAAGCGAAAGTTATGTTCGGTAGATACTCATCACCCCACGTATTTTCATTCGAATATATTTCATCCACAAATACCCCTCCAAACCCAATGCAATCAATTCCCACCTCACCCTCAAACCAGCACCGTACTATATTTTTTAAGAAATAAAACATTTTCTCCGTACCTTCATTACCTGGTGAAAACCAAGGCGAAAGTTTGGTAGAATTTGAAAGCAGATCAGTGAAAATCAAAGACGCAGTAAAGGGTTTTTACCTTCTCGAGAATTTTCCCAAACTTTTCCGAGGTTTTCACCAGGCCATGAAGGCACGGAAAACATGTTTTAATTCTTTTATAAAATAATTATTTTCCGTCCTTACAAAGAGAAGGATTTACGAAGCGCGTATGTATACTGTAGTGTATTCATTATTCTTAGCTATGATAATACTTATGACGTAATGTAGTTAACCTTAACATATAGTAGTCAAGCGATCTGTATAACCAAATGTCATTGTTCATAATTTCTTAGTAACACAGCAACACGTCCGCTTCGTCATTCTAGAGAGTAGAAACTTTAGCCGTGGAAAAGACACGACATATACCTAAATTTCTTTCATTAAACTGTAAATTTTCACAACTTGGAGATTGCTCATCGGTGCTTCATAGCGCTTGGAAAACACACTTGTTGACCAATCAAAACGCACATACTATCCAAATTATTTTATATTACGTGATAAAACATAATACTGAACATATTATTTCAGCCAGGCTTGGTTACTTTTTGACTGTTACTGCAAAAGTTATCAGGGAGCCTGAGCAGGACTCGTTGGAGAGCTGCGCCGTCAAGTTTCTCTTGGACTCAGGAAGTGATGTCGTCACACTACGTCACGAGATTATTGAAAAGTTACAGCTGAAAGCAGTGGGAACGGTGCTTCAAAAGGGACCAATAGGAGAGAGACAACAAAAACTTTACAAAGGATTCATTTCAATTGGTCACAGGCAAATACAGTGTGAGGTCAGAAGAGCTTCTATAGTGCTTTTTTTTATTTAACGAGAGGAAGATTATTTGAGTAACCAAAATTTTAGCTTACACAAAGTTCTCCTTATGTCTAATTGTCACTCATCACTAGTATTTTTACTTGATGAGCCAAGCACCTGAGCCCAGTTGATCTAATACTGATTAGCACTAACCCAGGGTTAAATGTTTGACCCATGGTTTTCTCTTCAACCTTACAGAGACCGGTTTGAGCTGTAAATTTGGGGTTAGCAAGTTTTTTCCCTGGGAAATCTGTGCAATATTTATAAGAATTATAATCCTTAGAAAAACAATTGCTGCTGCAATTTTTGCGTAAGGCCCAGGGCCGGGTTAAATTTAACTCACCTTTGAACAACCCATGCAGTCCAGATGCGACTCAGAGCGCTCGTGGAACGGTGTTTTCAATACGTATAAAATTTGAATTTGTAAACAAAAAGGTTAATAAGGTTGAAAATAGTTCGTCAAGTCTATAGTAGTGGTAATTATAAAAACAATTGAACAATAGAAGGAAAGTATATTCTGATGGTATTCACTGTGTGAATACTGTGATACACTTTAATCAACTTTAGTTAAAGCATGCACTACGATGCTCCATATAAACCTGTGTGAATGTAGAATTTGTTTCCCTCTATCATTAATTCTAGCCAAAGATTCTAACCCCACCTTTTCCCCGATTTTTGTAACCCTCCCCCAGTCTCCCATTCGTTTATTTGGTACCTAAGAGTAAATATGTTTTAATATGATTAAGGGCCAGGCGGTTGCAGCACAGTTGCAATCTTTTATGGCTGCTTGCTGGAAAAAATCAAACGGGTTGTTAGAGGAGGAGAATGTGACCTTCCGTGTCCAGTCAATTCTATGCAGAGAGGAAAACCTTAATACATAGCCGTGGGTTGTAAACGCAGAAGGGGAATGTTTACTACAAGGTCAACCTGACCCGCGGTGGGTCGGGCTTGTGTATCATATTGCTTATCAAACCGCCAGTGTTTTTACTCACCTCCAAACATCGCAGCAGAGTGGCACGCAAGTCATACTTGGTTTATTACTTCTAGGAACACAATGTGCTGAAGATAATTATTGTATAACAACTCTTGCTTTATTTTAGAGGTTGATTTCAATGCGTGATGTTCACTTATCAAAAACCCTTCATAAAAACTTCTGAATTCTAGCTCTTTCTCCACTTCCGAGGATCAAAAGGCCATGTGTTTCTAACTTACGACTTTTTAATTTTGTTGATTTTTTTTTACTTGTACAGATAATAGAAGACAAAGTGAACTCTGTCGGAGCTCCGTTTATGTTTGAGTTCCGTCACTACATCAACGACAAGGAGCATCTTTGGTTGGAAAAATGTGGTAGCGTGTGAGAACCAATCACGAAAATTTATCTTTGTACATGAAAGTTTACGTTACGTTTAAGTTTTGCCTTTTTTGTCTTTCAAATCCTTAAGTGTAACTCACCTGAAAAAACTGTTAGTAAAATGCAAAGGTTGATAAAAAGAGCTCCTTTTAAAGTGAAAGAAGTAAATAAAAAGTTGTTATATAAGCAACAATGCAATGGTTGGTACTCTACTTTTGAGCTCGGTAGCCACGCGGGGCATTGGGTGTAAATAAAATATCAGTAAATGACAAAGAACATTAAAAACGCATGCGCTGTAAATTCGATTTGTAGTGACATTATATTTAGACTAGTATTTTGTTCTTAGCCGTCCAAGGAAGTAAACTTTTGCTCTCGCACTACTTCGTAAAAGTTTTAGCACAAAACAACCTTTTCACCCTGTTTGTGACATCTAACACTTCTTGAGGCCATCGCAATATAAATATTGTGATATAAAGTTGTATTGTTAAAATTGTTAAAACTTTGTGTTATAAAACTTCAAATTCTACGTTGTATTGGCTATTCATTTTTTATTTATGTTTTTAAAACTTTGCGTGCCCAATTCGATCAGTTCATTGATCCAACGTATACCGGCAGAATTGTTGTCCATGGTTCATTCATGAAGTTCCACATGCAGCCGGTATTAATATTGAATTAGTAGGAAAAAATCTAATTAAAAAAACTATTCAAACTGAATGGTTCATTTTTTTAGTTGTTAAGTTATTAATTTTCATTACACAAATTCCAGTGGTATACCAAGTGGTAGAAAAGCAAAAAAAAGGATATGTCTATGCAATTGCGATAATAGTTTTACCCAAATATATGTGATATTAATTTTAACCGATCAGCTCTAAGCACCATTTCATGCACTTTTGACTATTTAAATTACAAGTTCGCTTGCAGACACGACATTGTTCTTTTGTGCTAAAATTATTTAACTAAGTGACAAATGATTGATTTACTTTGTGAAGAGGAACCTGCCAGTGAACCAACATGAATAGACCGAGCTCGGAACAAACCGGTATTTGCAACCGTAGACAACTGATTCGTTGTATTTGAAACTCGTCAGTACGGCGTAGTACAGCAAGTTTCTTATTAAAAGATTTTTTTGTGTTCAAAAAAAAAAACAAGAAAAACGATAATTAAAATTTAAAAGTTAGCCTGTGTGTAGCTTGTATTATCTACACAGAAAACCAGAACTAATTCAATCTTTTCAATAGACTAAAAAAAATTCAATATTCCTAACCAAGAACACGAGAACTTCTGATTACCGCACGTCCATTGATAGCGAAACACAAAACTATTTGGCGTCATTATGAAATGAGCCGCGCGGGAATTGGTAACGAGTTTCTTAAAATAGCACGGCGAGTGGAGCCCCTGATAGGGTCCGGGGATAAGCTCTCTTATCTCATATTCTCTTGTTTAGATACAAGTTCACAAGTTCAAGTTTATAAGTTTGTGCAATGCATATTTAGTTACAAAATATCAAAACATTTTGTACGTTACTATTCAAGAATTCTTGGTAGTGAGTGAGAAACAACGGTTCCCTGTAAGTTTGTCTTTCCCCCATCCTACACATAAGATTCTTTCAAATTTACATCAATAACTACATCAGTCTAAGCAGCGTTTTGGGCGGGCATGGTTGGCGCAGTTGGTAAGATCTCTGCCTTCCAGTTACAAGGTCCCCGGTTCGATCCCCGGCTTTGCCAAGATTTCAATATTTGTGAGACCTTCTTTCCTGCCTAAGCTAACTCAGCTTTCCATCCTTTCAGGGTAGGTAAACGAGTACCTGCATCTGCTGGGAGCTAACCTGCGATGGATTAGTGTCCCGTCCAGGGGGAGTCAAAAACTTTCATCTGCTTAACACTACAGAAACCGGAGATAAGCGACGGCTCCAAAGGTCAAATGGCTCTTAAAGGATTTAGCTAAGTAGCGTTTACTTTAAAGTTTCTACCTACCCTTGTATATTACCACCACACTGTTCGTCTCTTACATGGGCGACCTGTGCTGTTGTTTGAGGTTGGCCGCTGCCCGCAACAGCGTGTCCCTCTTCCATTTTAACTTGATGCAAGCTTTCCCCAGGCTCTGACTGACGATCACGGAGCTAGTGGAAAACAAGGAAAATTATGTCAAAAATGAATGACAATTCCATTGGCGAGCGGAGAAATTACCTGCAGTTTTGAGTGTTGAAAAAATCTTTCCCGAGCAAGCGTAGTAAAAAATGGCAAATTTTTTATCCTCTTTAACACATTAGAAAATAAAATAAAAAAACAGTTATCAAAAAAATCGCGGCGAGATTTTTTCCAAACATGTTAAATTCTCTAAACATTGTTTTTATTTAAAAAGAAAAAAAAAAACGTTTTTGAAGGGAAGCCGAGAACATCGGTTTTTCATCGCTAATCACGTACAGTAATATGATAACGTTTAAATTCTTTTTCAGATCTTTTAAACACAAAGCTCAATGCTAAGGCTACTTACTGTTTGTTAATTCTCCATATTTATTATTATTACAAAAGATAAAAATATATTTCAAACAGTATACTTTATGTATAGTTCAGAAACGTCTTCGCGACTCGATACATAACACGTGACAAAGAGTTATTTTGTTTACTGAAATCACAGGTAACCCAGCCTGTATGTTATCCTATCAACACTGTTAAATTCCCTAAACATTGTTTTTATATTAAAAGGAAAAAAAAAACGTTTTCGAAGGGAAGAAACACCGGTTTTTCATCGCTAACCAAGTACAGTAGTATGGTAACGTTTAAATTCTTTTTCAGATCTTTAAACACAAAGCTCAATGCTAAGGTTAATTGCTGCTAGAATAGAATGCGAGCCTTATAATCAAATGGTGTATATACATCATACTAGCGTTCTTAAGTGACTCAGTTTGTTGAGCCCGCTGTTGTGGTGTCCCTTTCCTCAATGTCTAGCGTAGAACCTAAGGTTAAATACTGCTAGAGTGGAATGCGAGCCTTATAATCGAATATATATCAAAGGGTAGGCTAACTTACCTGGTGTATATACATCATACTAGTGTTCTTAAGTGACTCAGTTTGTTGAGCCCGCTGTTGTAGTGTCCCTTTCCTCAATGTCTAGCGTAGAACCTAAAGTTAACTACTGCTAGAGTGGAATGCGAGCCTTATAATCGAATATATATCAAAGGGTATATACATCATACTAGTGTTCTTAAGTGACTCAGTTTGTTGAGCCCGCTGTTGTGGTGTGTCTTTCCTCAATGTCTAGAGTAGAACCTAAAGTTAACTACTGCTAGAGTGGAATGCGAGCCTTATAATCGAATATATATGGAAAAGTGTCTGCTACAATTATGGCTCAAAGAGTCTCATACAACTAAAATCGAATTTTTAGGACGTTTCTGCAACCCATCATAAAACAAGTTTAACACCACTGAAGCAGAAAAAGGTCTGCCTAAAATACCAGTAGGGGACCATGTTTACAAATCTAATATTTTCCATTAATTGAAAAGTACAGAGAAATATTTGCACTTTGTACGGTAAATAAAACTCATAACATCAAGTTTTCAACACTTTTTGAGAAATATTGGTGCAAATAAGTTTGTGAGATATGAAAACGCTTTGCTCCTTTTCAATTTTTTTTTTTGAAAAACCAGACAAACCCATCGTGAAAGAGCTCATTTTCCTGATTCCTTCCTAGAACACAATACCGTCGCTTTGCATTCTGGAAAATTTGAAAAATTTTCGCCCGGCAGAGTCCCCCCTTCAAAGTAACTAGAAATTGTTCGTGCACATTTACCAGTTGGTAGAAGTTACAGAATTGCAGAATGCAGCTGGCGAGACCAGGTACATTTGTTATTTTGGCCTCTTGTCCATGAATGGCAAACTGTTAGCCGATTCAACGAAAATTTTGTTTTTTGTCGAATTCACAGTGCCAATAAACAATTCTTCGAAACTGGCAAGGTTCAAGCCTTCCTAGCTCTTCATGATGAGCTCAGGTGGCAGCAAATGACCAAAATTATACACAAAGTAGCATATTTTTTTGTGTTTTTTGGGTTAAACCACTCTTCAGAAAATTTGTTGAAGAATGACGATCACTGTCACGTGAGCATCCTTTATGTGATATCGTTACTGTATGCCACTGCCAGACTCCCGGGTTTTCTTTTAGCAGAAATAGTATTTTAAGTAACGCTACCTTTATCCCTCAAACAAGGAGACCCCTTTCCTGTTGTCGGGCTAGATAAATAAAAGAGTAGGCAAACATACCTGGTGTATATACATCATACTAGTGTTCATAAGTGACTCAGTTTGTTGAGCCTGCTGTTGTGGTGTGTCAGCGATTGTTCCTCGCACAGTAGAGCCCATTGGGTCACTGAGAGACATTGGTTGTATATAGGGCAGTGCATGAAGCTAAGGGCAAACAACGAGGCCAGTCAGTGTTAGTAGAAACCTAGAAACGGTCTCCCACAAACCGTCCAATATGATTGGTTACTTAAAAATATCAAACTTGTAACAACCTTTGGTACGGTTTTTAATTTTTTTTTTTTTTTTGTCAAACTAAGACAGAAGAAACAGGCAGTCACGATGGAAGGCAATGGTGAATGATTAATGTTCTACTAGGGATCCTGAAGACAAAGAGTGAAAGATCGGCCTAGTTCTGGTTACTATTTCCTATGAAGGCAAAACCACTATGTTATCGTGTTTAGAGAGGTAACAATACAATGAAAGCGAGCTTGATACTAATGATTCCCCATTCATATCTTAGCACAAATCGATTACACATACGAATATTTGGTCTCTCAGCGCTTGTCAACGATTGCTTCCAATAACTTTAAAAGCTACTCAGAATTACAATGATATCATATGTGTGATAAGTCGCTATTTTTCTGCGTCGACCGCAGAATTGACGAAATTAATTCAACTAAAAACTTGTAACATTACACCGCTTGACCAATGGCGTGACTTTCAAAATGGAGAAATTAAATACGCGAAAAGCTTTAAATTTTCTCAGAAAGGTACAGCGTTTATCTTAGCCGATAAAAACAGTTGCATTTTACATCAGACGTAGTTTATTATTATAAATACAATATGGCACTTTCCTTATTTCTATTCAAGTAGAGATCTTCAATTTTGAAAACTTATAAAACTGAATAAAATAAAATTCGCTTGGTAAGTTTCGACCCGTGCAAGTTCTCCGTTGTGTCAAAGAAATTCATTTTTGCTTCAGTCAGGAACACAGGCAACCCAGTACACGCTGTGCGATGAACACACGGTAACCCAGCGTATAGGTAACATACTTACGCTGTTAATCGATCTTAAGTCTGGAAGAGAGTAAGGCTCAGACGTTGTGCTGGTGGTAAACGTTAGTCCTTCTTGTTCAGCTACAAAAGAAAGAACGTTAATATTTAACTCTAATGAATTTCTGACTACTTTTTTCGCACTAAATCAGGTCAAAAGAGATTTTATATTAGCTTTACTCATAATTGATTGCCGAAGCAGAATAACTATCTACATCAATACAAATAAAAATACAGTCAAACCTCGATTATCCCGACCTCGATTATCCGGACTTTTTTCTCTGGTCCCGTTTTTTTATGAATGTTAATTAGTTGTCATCTTGAAAACTTGAAGTTGCAAAAAGACCGATTAAATCCTTTCAATAGATTGTCGAAACAGCGTATCATCTTTGTTCGGAAGTGGGACGAGACGTTTTTGAGGCAAACAAGTATGCCTGAACATTTTAGAGTGTTATGAATATCTGAACAAAAAGCGAATATTTGTCAATACATAGAGTGTGTAAATTTCATGATTAAAATGTTTCTTTGCTGTTCACATGTTATTTACATTTGTATCTCATTATATTCATTTTTTTCGATTATCCGGACTCTCGAATATCCAAACTATTTATCGAGTTCCCGATGAGTCCGGATATCGAGGTTTGACTGACCTTTTGTAATGTAAAAATTCTTACCATTTTCCTTGATTGTACTTATAAAGTGCATTCCATCCTCATTAGGTCTCCAATTTGGGTTGCGTATCTTTAAGGTAAATATAATATTATCATCGAGTGTAATTGTGAGTTTTTTGCAGTTTTAAACTTTTATCATTTTCTTACTTACGAGTAAGAGATACTTCATTTTTCTACAATCTTGATTAGATTCCATTTGTTCGAAAACGTAAAAACTTTCTGACCACTGAATTTGATAATCTATTCTTCTTTGTTACTTATAACGGTGACTAAACTTCGGCTACGGTCTATGACTGTGGCTATATAACTATGACTATGGCTATATAACTATGACTATGGCTATGACTGTAGCTATGACTACAGCTATGACTATGGCTATGACTATGGCTATGACTGTAGCTATGACTACAGCTATGACTATGGCTATGACTATGGCTATGACTATAGCTATGACTACAGCTATGACTATGGCTATGACTATGGCTATGACTATAGCTATGACTATGACTATGGCTATGGCTATGACTATAACTATGGCTATGACCATGACTATGGCTATGACTATGGCTATGGCTATAACTATGGCTATGACTATAACTATGGCTATGACCATGACTATGGCTATGACTATGGCTATGACTATGGCTATGGCTATAACTATGGCTATTTCTATGACTATGGCTATGACCATGACTATGACTATGGCTATAACAATGGCTATGACCATGACTATGGCTATGACTATGACTATGGCTATAACTATGGCTATGACCATGACTATGGCGATAGCTATGGCTATGACAATGGCTATGACTATGGCTATGACTATAGCTATGACTATGGCTATGACAATGGCTATAACTATGGCTATGACTATGACTATGGCTATAACTATGGCTATGACCATGACTATGGCTATAGCTATGGCTATGACCATGACTATGGCTATGACTATGACTATGATTGTGATTGTGACTATGGCTATGACTATGACTATGGCTATAACTATGGCTATGATCATGACTATGGCTATAACTATGGCTATGATCATGACTATGGCTATGACCATGGCTATGGCTATAACTATGGCTATTTCTATGACTATGACTATGGCTATGACCATGACTATGACTATGGCTATGACCATGATTATGACTATGGCTATAACTATGGCTATGACTATGGCTATGACTATGGCTATGACTATAACTATGGCTATAACTATGACTATGGCTATGGCTATGACTATGGCTATGATTATGGCTATGGCTATGACTATGGCTATGAGCTATGACCATGACTATGACTATAGCTAGGCCTGTGACTATAACTATGGCTATGACTATTGCTATAACCAGGACTATAACTATCGTCATGACCATGCCTATCGCTATGATTGTGACTATGGCTATGACTGTGGCTATGACTATGGCTATGGCCTATGACTGTGACTATGGCTATGACTATAACTATGGCCATGGCCTATGACTGTGGCTATGGCTATGACTATGGCTATGACTGTGACTATAACTACGGCTATGGCCTATGACTGTGACTATGGCTATGACTGTGTCCTTTACTACAAAGCTATGGCTGTACTTGTAGTGACTTTGACTGTGTCTGTATATGACTATACCTGTGAGTACAAATATCGCTAAGATCATAACTATGGTTGTGGTTAGGAGCGAGAAGATTACTATAGTTGATTGATAGATGATAGCTGTTTCACGATAATAAAGTTATTCGAGCTAAAAAGTTAATACTCACTGAAAAATGGACAAGGGACAACTCAGTCTTGCCATTTTCTGCTTGTTCATACTGGTTTGCTCTGGTTAGTCCTTCTGAAAGCCACTTTTGGCACACAATAATTGATGCAATGGTTAAATTAACGCGTATTTCTTTTGATTAAAAAAACGTTGAAGAAAAAGACAGAAAAAAAGAAAAGGGATAAGACAATTCTTTATACATTACATATCCGTTCTTAAATCGCACGTACATTTAAATTAATAGTAGAAATGGTAACAATGATAAAATAAAAAATATTAAAGATTATAATAATATTAATAACAATACTAATAAAAAATAAAAACAACAATAATAGAAACAACAAATTTTTGTTGACAGCTACACTATAAAATAGGTCAATTTTCTTTAATCAATAGTTTTATGTTTTTTAAATGAAGAAAAATTAGAGAAACAGGATAAAACTACTTAGAGTCAACTGAAAATAAAAAATCTTAGTCTCAAATGCGAATCTGATAGGACTCCATCTCAAGTCAATGATTTGGAAGGTGCAAAATATGACTACTATGCGAACCCCTTAATCCTATCAGCTAGTTGCTACAGTAATGAATAGCCATTTGTTTCCTACCTCTGGATTTCCATGTTTCTTCACGTCCAGCTGGGCGAATGAGCAAACATCGCCAACGCCTACAACTTCAACAGTAAAGTTATGGAAGAAATCCACAATGTCCAAAGCTTTGTACCTCAAGCTGAACAAGAGTAAGAAAGGCGTTACCAGAGGACTGAGAAGCTCCTCCAGTACAAAGACCTAAAAATGGAGAGGAATTGTAAATAACACAAAAAGTGAGAACTAAGAATGGAAAGCACGGTGAGAATGAGAGAATGATGAGATAATCGGACATTTTTCAATATTTCGAAGAAGAAACAAAACAAGATAATATTGCTATGATTCTAAAATTGTTTGTAATTATGTAGTAGGTTTAACTCCATCAGGCACCGAAGGATAACATGTGCAATGAAACATCCATGTTAAATTAAAAGATACGATGACGGACCCGACATCAATTCTTTCATTTTGCCCAAATCTCCTCTAGATCGTAAAACCTAAGTCTAAATCTGATGTTTCAAAATCTTGTGATTAAAACATAAACGTTGGTACGATTAACATTAGTATGAACAAGAAAAAACTTCTGTTTGACAACAATTATCGTTTTCAATCAAAGTCTCTATGAGCCACCTCATGGATGGGTCCATTATATACTGACACGAAGCATGCTGATCATGTTACAATGAATGATGAATCACTGATGAAACAGCAGTAAGATGCTTATTGAGGAATATTTATAATCATATAAACGGACTTGCAGTACTACACTAACCAGAGGCATTGCTACCATATGTACAATTAAGACTGGCATTACAGCAACAGGAATGTCTTACACATTTTAGCAGAAAAACTTGTATCAATTTTAGTTATTTTTGTATTTGTATATATCGTGGACTTAATGTAAGAATATAACTTAAAACTGAATATCGGTAACTAAAACCAACTAAAATAACTCCGGTATACCTAATACCTTGTGAAATACAAAAACTACTGTCAATATAGAGTACAGGTAGCACTAAACCTAGGAACAAATCTAATTTTTAAGAAAATAAATGTTTTCCCAGTGTAATCTTATTTTTTTTACTCTGTCAAATAATCAAAAGCAGAAAAAAATTGACGCCTTTTTCAGACTATTTCCAAAAAAAAGCAATCTGTGGCTAATATCATTGCATTTCCGGCTCCTAAAGTTAGGAATAGTAACTGTTAATCGAGCGCCCTATCGGAATAATGAATCGCTGGTCAGGACATACGTAAAATCGAAAAGTCGTGTTTTGTGTTGTAGTTTTGCTAGTCAACAAGAGAATATTTCTTAGTAAAGATCCATGAAATCTAGCTGAAATCATAAAATAAAGAACAACAGATAACACTGAGAAATATATATATATATATTGTTCGGATGCGATACCCGACAACTGGCAAAAAAAAAAAAAAAAAAAAAAAAAAAAAAAAGTAAACAAAGTGTGAAACCATAGAATTTATAAACCGCAACGTGAATTACAAGGCTAAACCACAATGGTTTAAATTT
>JAOBBB020411141.1:0-16831 GCA_025331005.2 Zoanthus gigantus | reverse complement strand
GCCATTGGGGCTTTAAACCAAACAAAAATCAAACGCCTACTAGCCTATAGTGGAATAGGTTGTCGAGACAACGAAAAAATGATATAACTGGTTGATTTAAACCAAACCCTTTTCCTTTTTTTTGTTTTACACTATTTTACACACTTGTAACGTTTTTGTTTTAAGTCAAATGTTCCTTTTTCATAATAGTTTGAAATTCGAGAAGGTTCCTCCATCGTTGTTCATTTCCGCGTCATGAAAATCACCTTTGGTGATGAGGCCACCTCATAAAATATTATTAAAGGGACTGGTAATAGCCGTAAATAACGTCATTATCGTTCTAAATTTATCTGAAATATGTGAAGGGAAGACAGATAAGGGTGAATATCTAAATGGATTCATCCAATAATGTCTATTTCTATTACTATAAGTTATCAGGCAATGCTTTCTGTTTCAAATTACGCCGTCGTAATTTGGAATTGACGTCATTTAAGTATATCGCCAGTCCCCTTCAGGACGCGGCCAATTAATCAAGATGGAGGAAACTTTTCGAGTTTCAAAGTAATAGGGAAAAAGGAAGACACGACCAAAATTAAAAAAAAACATTTTCCTAAAAGTGCTATATTGTATGCTAAATAGTTTGATACAAAAACAAGAAAAAGGGTTTCCTGCACTTAATGTTGCGGATGAGTTAAGCGGAGGAAATCAGAAAGCAAGGATTTAATTTTAAAAGCTAGCTGAGGTAACCCACTTAGATTGCAAAAGGTAAAATACTTAAATTGCAACCTACTCAATCTGTTATACTGTGGGTAGTTGTTTAATAGCTCTTTTAAAAGTACGTCGGTGAGTAGATACATAAAAAGATAAAGTTGAGAACATTTTTGTTTACCTTAATTGTGTTGCAAAATGACCTGAAGTTTCTAGTGTTAGACCTTCATCACAGTGAAACAGTGTTGCTTAAACGAGAGGCCAACACTCGAAACATCAGGCCAATAAACTGCCGCATACTACAATATACATAACATTTTCAGTCATGGACAGTCTGAATTACACACTTGTGGTAAAATAATTTGTACTCGAAATGGAGTGCATGCATAAATATTGTGGCAAGAAAACAAATATGTGTAGAGGAATCTGTTACAAAGGCAAACAAGAAGACAGCGTAAATGCAATTACATAGATACAGACAAAAATGGCAATGATATTGAATATTAGTGTAATGAAGCACACGAAACACACATAATTGGATAAAATCATATCGCCACAAGGAGATATTGTTATTTACGGGATACTACGGGGAATTTTATTATATATACTTGTTATAAAGTTTTATACATAAGTTATGAAAACGTTGATAGGCAAAACTCGAATGTCTTGATCGAATGGGCAAGTTGACTTTGTTTTCTTCATGCTCTCTTCATGAAAATCTTTTGATGAGTTACAAATGGCAGAGAAATAAAACTGGGTGTTAATCAACTGAGCGACGTTTCATACTCGTTAAGTTGCTTTGAAAACAACGCTTAGCATCTGGGCAATACGTTATCGGCAGGAGCAATAGGGCTATTGGTTATCGGTTATTCGTTCGTAAAATGCACCACAAACTCATAATGGTTACATTGTAGGGATTGCCAAGCAAAGGAAAGCATGCGAAACAGAAACAAAATTCACAAAGTCAATCATTAACTTATATTTGTAAATAGGTCCAAAATAACTTTCAGGTTTTCAATTAGCAATGGAAACCCTATTATTATCACTTTGTCGGGCATTGTGGCGCATTTGGCGGGCAAAAATGGAGAATTTAGCGGGCCAGCTAAAATAGATTTTAGCTAAAAATATTTTAGCCCTCCCAAATCTTAACGGTGATTGTTCAAACTGTTTGTTTCAGGTTTTGTTTACACATGCCCTCCAATGTTATGATAATAGTAATATTTCTGGACCTTCTCAGAGATTATTTTAACCGTCGCCTCGCCTCGTGCTAAAATGAGACTGAGTCGGGTCCAAAACACATTTATGCCCGCAAACGCAAATTCTATTATTTCATTATCAACATCATCAATAGCATTTTCACTATACGGGTGCCATAATCATTTGATCAATATTTGATCATCTATCCTTACAATGAGATTCTTGATTCTTATACCAATACCATCATAATGGTCATTTTGTTTGTGTACTTAGCAAAAGGGAACTAACGTCCCACAATGCTACTCACCTGATAAGGTTACCCAACAGCAACAGAGTAAGAATGACAAGTGCTCCCGAAACACCGGCAATGATTTTTGTGTTTCGATCTAAAACATGATATTACTTGACAAGTAAATATACTGATAACAAACATATACGTTAATGGAAACATTTTACCGTAACAGACACTTAAAAGTAAGCATATAATTACTTAAAAATATATAATAACTCTGACATCTTAAATAAAACACGATTAACAACAGGTAAACAGCTAAATGACAATGTTTAAATACTAACTTGACGCCATTATAAGAGAATAACAATTGTAAATAAGATAAGGAGTTGTCAAGTTAAGATCATTTTTAGAACAACAAAAAAATTAATTCCTATGGGTGTTTATTAAAGACCAAAGAGGGCGCTCATATACATATTGCCCCATAAAAAAAGTATATCATACAATGGCGTTAAGTTAGCCTCGAAACGACGACGATTATAATAATCAAACAATCAATAAACAAGCAAAGAGATAAACGAGTAAGTAAACAATTTTGAAGCCTTTTTACAAACAACTTTCTCATGGCTACTTGCACTACAGTACTTCCTCGATTCTCTGGCCTAAGATAGGCATCGATGTTAACGACGCGTGCAGCTAATATAATGTTCCTCATACTTAATTTTCATATATGAAACATAAAAGATGCTACTTCATAGAAAAACTGCACAAAATTGACATAATACAAAACTAAGTACAGAAACTTCGAAACCCGCTGAAATAAAATGTTTACAAATAAAATACAGTTTTGCCGCGTGCGTTCGATTCCTAAGTTTTGTGGACCATCGATATCTTGTCAAGATAACAAATAAAAGCGATCGGGAAGTACTGTACACACACACACACACACACACTTTAGTTAGTGTCTAAATAATTGAGGAGGTACTACTGAGTTTTGTAGTTCTAATAATAACTTATTCACAATCACCATTGCATCACGCCGATAACAAAACTGAGTCTTTAAAGAGAAAGCGAGAACATATTTGAAATGGACAAGCAAAGATAATGAATTTGTCTTTGAGTAAGAGATTTTCAACACAATTAGCTGAATATTTTGGCCTAGCGTTCCTCCAATCACCCATTGCATCATTTTTGTTCATGACAGTAAATATTGCAAGGACCTGCCGTTTGGAGTATTACTGTTCTTTGTCAGAGCAATTCTCGAATCACTTGCTTATGTTCAATACTACAACAATAATAAATGTTTCAGTTATTCCAAATTATGCTTATTCGTTGCCATATTTGTGAACTCAAATGATTTTCCTTATTTGTGCGTTTGCATGTATTAATCCTAAATCTAGGTTTGAAAACAATTAACAAACCTATTCCTTCCTTTGGACAGAGCTCCCCGTGAAAGCCACATTCGGGAGTGTCTTTGGGAGGTTCTTTTCTTCCACCAGCCCAGTTGATAGAGTGGTTACCAAGGACCAGCGTTGGAGGTAATTTTTCCATAGTGTTAGTAACATTGACAGTTGCTAGGAAACTGCCCACAGGAACAACAGCTGAAAAACGCAACCAAAATAACCATAAAATTATAGAAAGTACAGATTTTCAAATGCGAATCGTTGTTTCTTATTTGTTTTAACCATGTATTAGAAGCTTAAGTTCAGTAACGTTTTTTTTTTGTTACAGTTGTGCATTCGTTGAAATTATAATCATAAAAAGATTCATAATTATGAAAAAAAAAATGCTGAAATATGGCTTAAAGGTTTATAATGAACACAAACAGTCATTACAGTATTTGAAGACCCATGTTTTTGCTTAACCTTGCGAAAATTACAAATTACGGAGAAGACGTTTGGGATCACACACGATTGCAGTATAACCTGTGCATCCGAGAGAGACGGGGGAGAATTAGCCTACGTATCACGTGACGTAAAACGGCTGAAACCAAGAGAAACTATTAAGGATAGAGATCGTCAACATCGGTGGAACTCAAATATAAGGATTATGGAAGTTAGACGATTTTTGATGAATCAAACAACAACTCCAAATATCAAAAACATGAGCCACTCAAAGAAATCTGGTTCAATCAACAAAATACCAGCTGACAGACAGTCATACATTCGTTACAAAATTGAAAACTTTTTTCAATGGAATTATTCTTTATCATATAACATACGAGAGTGCGCATGCGTACGGTAGTATGGAGTGATACACAAGATTCCGTTGACTTGTGGATAGCATTCTGCTTGGTAATTTTTTCACGGATTTTTCTTCGTCTCCAATTGGATTCACAGGATATGTCAGCAGAAAATGTCCTCGAACTTCTGGTCAAGTCCCCGTAATCACGATACTTAATTCACTCTACGCATCAAGAAAGAATGAGCTGAAAAAATTGATATGAATGATTGAGATCATTTGAATCGAAGACTTTTTTACTGATTTTTTAATTTTTTTCTTAAAATTAGAAATTGACATTTGAATATATTCTACTCTGCCAACAAACAGAACTAAAACAATTACCTTTGTTGTCGTCGGCTGTGTTAACGAAGTCGTAGAGGGTATAGTTATTCAGTACGGAGCCGTTCTCATCCAGTCGAACCTGGTAACCTTGGATACCTAGAAATGAACCCCGAATCCTTTATGCAAAAAAGCGGTTAATTAATCTTAATCGGTAGTTTAATGATTTCCTATAGTGGAAATCTGCCCATTGGCTAATGTCAATCGCACAGCAAGCTCAATTAAAAGTTACATGTCTTTAAAGGGAATTTTTCATAAAGCGCAAGTGATGTAAATGCTTTCTACACACAAAATAATTATAATCATAATCATAATCATAAATATCTAATGACAACTCCCCGAAAGCGGATTTTCAGTGTCATGTTAAAATCACCCTCTCCTCTCCCAGTTAAGAATCCCAACAGGTAGGAGGCAAACCAGTTGGCTGTTTACAAATGCGTTCGGTAGTCCGAATCGGGGATTCGAACCCTGGTTTTTCGTATTTAAGTCCCCAACTCTGACCACTATGCCACGCTGCCTCTTAAAAAGAACATCAAACATCAGAGAGGTTTTAACAATCAACAGAAGAGCGAAGGTGAGCCGACTTTCCAACTACTTACTTGTGTAGACGGTGTTTTTGAGCTGGTTAAATATGGATTTTCCTGTCGATCCAAGTCCAGCAGCTAGTGATTTGTTGAGCGCCACTGCGTACTGATAAACAGCATCGTACAGATAAGCGGCCTGACTGGGAGGCTGCAAGAAAAAGATATTTCGTTATAGGAGTTTGGACCTACATCACTAAAGTAATGGCAGAATTCATTTTTTATATAAACGAGGTCAGTAATAACCTGCAGATCAAAAGAATGAAAGAAAAGGTGACCTGGTTCTACGTTTATTGATAATTTCATTTATCAGTTTCCAGCTTTCCTTTAAGTTTTTCTTTGCCGATATGAACTTCTGATCATAGTATTGGCGTTTAGCAATTTTAAGAAATGATTCAATATATTTCTGTAGAACTTATACCGCGCCATGAGCACAAGCTGAATTTGGTGATTTTATAATTTTTTTATATAACTTTTTTTTTTCGGACAGCTAAGACTAGTAATGCCTTAGTCATCCATGGTGCGTCATAAACTTTTACTACATTTCGCAGAAAAACAATTGTTACAGAGCCGAGAATATTCGTTGAAAAAATTGTTAGGAGTATTTGGGTCATTATAATCGAAGAGTAAATGTGGGCCAGTTGACCTGAGCCCTGATAAATTGTTTAAATTATCCGCAGCATATACGTTCCATTAGATCTTTCATGAATATCATTACCCGAATTTCTAGAAACGTACATCATCAGATGAGGACTCTTCTTCTGATAAACCAACGGAGTTTGGAGTAAGCTTGCTCAATTAATTTCCCCAATTCATGACATTCTCCTTAGTAAGTCTACGCGAAAACTTGCAAATAATCGGCTTGGGGCCTGAAGTGGCGTTTTTGGATGGAGTACGATGAGCGATAGCGATATCTGGTATTGGAATTTGCGCTCCCATTGTAACGATAAGACGTGATTAGGAAAATTACATGACATTGAAAGAACGTTCTAGATTGTTGACTAGTGATAGAATGTTCAGGAATCAGTAGTTATTTATAAATCTTACGATTTGTGACATTTATAGAACATTAATCACATAGAATGTTCTAGAGAATAACGTAATGCAACCTATATAAGAGAGTTGAGACAGCGAGTGTAGTTGTTGTTTTATTGCCTTTGTTATGTAAGTGAGTGAAATAGCCATCCGGTATAGATTGTAATACGGACTATTTCGTAACGTGAAATATAAACAAGTGAGCTGTGTTAGCATTTATTGTCTTATTCGCTTCTAAGTCCCATTGATCGGCTGTCCTGCTGACGAATCAATGGATTTATACTTGAACGTAACAAGAACGTTACTAGAACCATGCAGTGTCTGGACTCACTGTAGTGGATATTTTACCTGACACTTTATTAACTGTTGTTGAACAATATAAAAAAATAAACTGGAGTAAATTCAGTTGTTTCAGACTGTTGAAAAATGGCCATTTCACCATTCTTGCAATTCAGGCACATCCTGTGCTTGAAGAGCTGCAAGAACAATGAAACGGCCACTGCTCAACAATTGAAAAAAAAAACTGACTTCGTTCATATTTATTTCTATATATCATCATATTGTAAATTATTTATAGAAAAATCAAAATTATAATTAACTTGACATTAATAAAACTGTACCTTGTTCTTTAACAGATGCCCTCTCATTGGTTCTTGTTCTCTCAACAAGAATTCCACTTGTAAATTGCATAAACTCCTTAACACTGGATGAAACAAGTAATAAAACATTTTCATACTGTATTGTAAGTTGGGATGTCTGATCAACACCGTAAGTACTGCAGGAAGCTTATAAATTTCGACTGTTATCACTTTCTGAGCATACTGTAATCTTTCGGTAGTTCTTATTTCTCATAAAATCTAACTTAGCACAGTAACTAGCGGTTTAATGATCGTTTTTTTATCTATCACTAAAAATATTCAGCTATCTTAAGTACTCCACTGAATAACATTCATTGTTAATAAATAGTTTTTACATAATACTCGTTACACTGTGTTAGTGTGTAAGAGCTTTCTTTGAGTTGAAAAAGCTATGTATCCTACCTTGAACGTTGAAAATAACCAAATGAAGTTAGATCATAGGCTGATACGAGCGTCTTCACTTTTATATCTTTATATAGAATACTTAGAGCATACAACTTCATGACCAAGATAAACGTGAACAGTATATTCGATAAAATGTCTTCTTTTATATGTACTTTGAACAGCTCTTTTTTTAATTTTAGCTGATTTCAGCCAGGCGACAAATTTTGACTATCCCTTACGTCATCACAGTGCCATATTTGGATTTGACCCACAATTCTTAGTGGGTGTTGCAACTCAGCAAGGAAGCGGCCATTTTGTTTTGTTGTGGTATTGCTGAAACTTGTTTGGAAACATGCCGGTCAATGTAAATCCGGCCTTAAGAGTAAGTTAACTATTTATATACATTCTGGAGTTAACGTTAGATTTACCGGAAGTTTGAAGATGCTATTAAACGTCCTTATAACTGCTCTGGTTTGAAGCAAAAATGAATTTATAAAAAAAATCCATTATTATTTATTTTTTCAGTTTGCAAGGTATGCAGCTCTCCTGGTTGGAGTAGGATATGGATACAGAAGATATGGTTGGTATCGTAATACAGTTAGAAATTAGGTTCCCGAACATTTATTAGGAGACACAGAAAAACGTGGCATACTGACATACGTACAAATACGTTTAGGAATCAGGTCACCGAATCACCGTTACTAGTACTATTAATGGTGTCGCTGTGTCAATTTATAGAGATGATACAAGATGGCGAAGCTTTTCCTTCTTTGTTAAAGAAAGTAATCATCAGATTAAAATAAATTGTGAGGTAATTTCCGTACTAGGGCGTACTTAATATTTATGCATGCAGTTTCATTCCGTATATTGCTATAAAAGTTAGGGTCTGGGTATGGATTAGTTTGCACGATTAAGCAATAGTATGCTCTAGTACGGACATGTTACCCACTAAGAAAAATAGCGGTAAAATTTCCGTATTGGGGTGTACTATTGTTAAGTCATACGAACTAAACCTTACCCAGACCCTAGCTTCTATAGTAAATACGCGATGAAACTGCATGCATAAATAAGTACACCCCAGTACGGAAATTATCCCAAAATAGCTTCCAGTGAGGACGAACGCAAAAGAATAGTGCTGTGTATCATTTCAACCGTTCTGTCAAATTTAATCCTATCTTGATATCCTAAATACTAAATGTGACCAGCTACAGTATTTGTTTGAATTTTTTATAAAATTTTCATAACCAAGGCAAGCTAGTTCTCGCTAAGTCAGCGCTAAAGAGAAATGATAGACCCTTTCACGATTAATGTCACACATACGTAATTTTTGATGAATACAAAGTAGCGAAAATCAATCAATATCAGTGGAAAGGACTTCTAAAGATTACAACATCTACTATTTTTGATGGTAAAATTCTTAAAACTCGCAAATATATAGCTCCATGAAATTGTGAAATTTTTCAGAAATTTGTATGTTGGGGTCATGAACTTGCCCTCCAACATCCATTTCTCTGTAATAAATGGTGTTTTTGCGTGGAGAATATCTGGTAATATCTTCACCATCTTACCACATATCAATCCCAAACTCGGTAGATAAAAAATACTAATTCTAAAGTATTCTTTCAACCAGTAGTGATAAAGTTTGCTTATTGGTCGAAATAAAAATTTGAGAAAAACCGTGGAAGGGTCTATTTGTATCTCGTGTATCTCTAAATTCATAGGTTTTATTATTTTTTGAGTGCTATTATTGAAATTTCAATCATTTCATTTGAGCAATTCCATCTACAAAATGCCATCTCGAAATATAAAAGTTCTACAGGTTTGTATTATGTAACCTGAGTTGTTGTGGGAAGAAGGGGCAAACAGTCTATGCACTTTGTGTATATGGAGAAAGGTATCCTGGCTTGAAGGGATGTCTTGGCTGGGCAAGTTATCTCTGGCAGCTAAGACAATCCTTCATCATATAAATGGTTCACATTTTTACAGAAAAATTTATAAAAAGTTGTCTTTGCTTGTGTGTTTTAACTAAGTGAGTTATCCTTTTGTTCTGGGACAAGTTTTCTAATATAAATTGGGCCTAAGACTGATTAGACCATATTTGCATAGATTTTGTGCTATAGATCCCGGTGTTGTGGTCTGTTTCTTCCACAGAGGGCACTTCCTATCGGCTGCCAAGTTGCGCCTTAAGATGTGAGCCACTCCAGCAAACTTTCTAAGACCCTCAACTATCTGACCTCAAATGTATATATTTGTAAACAGGTTCTGAAAAGCCCCGAGGGGAGAACCTGTATATCTATTGTATTGTATTGTATTGTATTGTATTGTATTGTATTGTATTGTATTGTAAGTTAAATTGTGTTTGAAAGGTCTTCAGTTGCTAAAATATAATGTCAATATAAATGTTATATCTTAGCCTCCAACTGGGGCTACACACTATTGAAACAAACCTTTTCTAAGATAACTCAACTCAGTCTTTAATACTGAAATAAATGTACTTCATGCTCAAAACACACTCGAAAAACTACATCAGCGACCTTGCTTTTAATCCTCATGTACCCGCACTCATTCAACTGCAACTCTTACAAGAATGGCTAGCCACAAACAAACTTACACTAAATCTAAAGAAATCTAATTTTGTTATTTTCCATAACTATCAAAAAAAATTACCTAGAGATATAAGTTTGGAAATGTTTGATAGTTGTTCTAACAATTAATAACAATTGAACGCTTAGAGTATGTTAAGTATCTATAGGCATATTGACTGATAAAAATTTAACATAGAAAGCTCATTGGTTATATCAGTAATAGAATTAGCAAAATAATTGGATTATTTTCCAACACTCTTACTGATGTATAAAACCCTCATTCAGCCACATCTTCACTTTTGTTATTAGCATATGGGGTCAAGCTAAAAAATCACATATAGACAAATTACTCAAACTCCAAAAAAAGTTCTTCGATGGATATAAAATTATTTTATCAACAAAAGAGAAAGTGCTATACCCTTATTTGTGAAAGCTAATATCCTTCCAATTACCTTAAGTTCTGTTGAGTTCACAGCTAAAATAATGTATGACGTGGCTTCTAACCGTGCTCCATCTAATAATTTTATTGTTAACCTATTTAATTTTGTTGATTCAGTTCATTCCTGTAACACAAGGTCATCAAGATCAAAAAATCTTTATGTTCAATATTCAAGAACTGATACAAAAAAGAAATCTCTTTCCTGTCGTGGTGTTCATACATATATGGAACAAAATACCTAATGACATTAGGACACAGACTAAAATGAATTTTAACAAAAGCATCGGGAAACTTCTTGTAAATAGTTTACTGCAATCTGGATATGAACTTTGTCTAAAGAACCTTTGAAGCTCTCTTCTATTAAGTTACAGAATTTATTGTATGGAACATTGCTTGTTTGTTTTTAAAGAGTGTGTAATTTGTTACTATATATATATATATATATATATTTTTTTTTTTAATTTAATTTTTTTTTTCCTTACCACTCTTAAGTTAAATAAGAATTTCATGTTGTGGATTTAAATATATAATTCATATACCCACCAAGACTAGCTAATGCAGCTATATGTGGGTGTATGCTGTAATTGCCTTGAGTTTGTTACTGCTAAATAAATATATTGTCTGTTGTCTATTGCAAGCTATGATACAATTAATATGCATTCTCCCTCGTCGAACACACTTAATACATCCCAGACGACAAAGACAAGATGCAAGGACAAAGAAACCAAAATGATTAAAAATCATGTTCACTGGTTCAGTCACATTTTCTGCATGGATGGTGGCTAGCCAGTCAAAGCCCTTGTTGTTTGACTAGGCTTTGTTATGTAGGAACCCTTGTAAAAGTGCTCTGACAGGCTGTGATCAATGAGTTCAGCAAGTGGAACTCCTGGGTGAAATATCAAATCAAATTTTAATGTTAGTCAAAGATTTGACCAAAGAGTCTGACCCTACAATACTAGAGTGTAAATCATCAATGATACAGTAGCATGTAATCCAACAATAACACTCTATGAACAATAGGCTACTCAGTTGTCAAATTAACGTGTAATACTTCCAGACTGGGATTTTCAAAATTGAAGGGTCTAGTGCAAAAGCGACATAAGTGACTTTTGATGAAGTTCTCAACTCTCACTAGATTATCCCTTTTATCTCTTCATAAATTTTGGGAGAATTAAGCATTATTTTTATACAAAGTCACATGATTGTTTTTGCACTAGCCAAAAAGGACAAATAAATTTTGATCAAGTTTTTATCTCTCCCTACATTATCCCTATTATCTCTTAACCCTTAGGAGAATTTAGTAGTTCATACAAAGTTACTTCTGTTGTTTTTGCACTAGACCCTTCAATTGTTTGGTGAAGTGTATAGAGAAGCTGATATTTAAACTTCTTCATTAGTCATTGAAACAATGTTAATTTCTTTATGGTGTTCACTATTCCTGGAGTTTCTGGAAAACTCCTGGAATTTTGAAATTTTTTTCCAGGGCACTGGAAAACTTGTGGAAAAACATTCAATTTCCCTGTGATCCTAGGAAACTTGTGAAATTTTGTGGAAAAATCCTTATCAGTTTTATAAACAAACCAAAACCTGCAGAAAAATTTGAGTTATGATTTTACATTTTGTATTATGTAGACTCAATTTCAGTTGGTTCAGAAATTACTTGATATCATTGTGTTTTTGTCTAGAGAGAATCTGGGGTTGGGTCCTGGAAAACTAAATTCTTTACCCTGGAGAACTCCTAGAAAACTCATGGAATTTTGTTATCCTCAGTCAGTGGACACCACATTTCTTTATGTTTTGTTTTTCAAGCAAAAGCTAACTTCTCATACATCTTATTAGAGAACCTCAAACCCATTGCCGCTCAAGAACGAGAAGTAGAGGCACAAAAAGCCAAGGATAAAGCAGAACTAGAAGCAGTTAGAAAAGCCGAGGCTGCGAAGAGTGAGTTAATTATCAATAATTAATATTACAGTACTTACAGTATGTTTTCCGTGCCTTCATAGCCTGGTGAAAACCGAGGCTAATGTTTGGGAAAATTCAAGAGCAGATCAATGAAAACCCGAGACCCAGTCAAGGGTTTTCACCTGCTCGAGAATTCTCACAAATTTTGCCAAGGTTTTCAACAGGCTATGGAGGCACGGACAACATGTTTTATTTCTTTTATAAAATTATTATTTTCATTGTTAACAAAGAGAAAGATGGTTTACGAAGTGCGTACTGTAAATTCTTACAACTCTGAGACAGTCAAACTACATTGCTCATGCCAGTTTTGTGTTTCATAGTGCTATGAAAACACACTTGTAGACCAATCAAAATGGTCGTGCTATATCCAAATTATTTTATAATTTAGGATGAAACATAAAGCAGCCATGACAGTGGATGGGGGGTTGCCCAACAAGATGGCCACCTTTAAAAGCTAACTAGATTTTAGAGTGTGAATAGCCGACCACTCTTTTCTGATAAACCTTTTAATGTAAGATATTTTCTGAATTAAAACCATACATGTAACTTGCTAATAGCTTACAAAATTAATTATGAATGAATCAGAATCCAAAATATGTAAATTAGTAGGATTGTTCTTGCATAACACATCAAATCCAAGCAAAAATTATTTTCAGCATGTAGTTGTTAAAACCAGGTATTGAGAGAGCAGTTCCTTCGAAGAAATACTGTAACAGTGTCGAAATGTCAAATATTTTAAGGAATGGGATTGTTCCTGAGTCACGTAAACATACAAAACCGACCCCAAATTCAGTTTTACAGATTGGAATTTTTCTCTGAAGTTAATTGTGATTCTATATGTATGTACCATATGCACTTACAAGTTCAGTAGTTCATGGTAACAGTCAATATATAAATAAATTTGGTACTTGTGAATTAATAATTATAATATAAATTAATTCTTTTAAAGTTTGTCTATAGATTTTAGTTTCATAAAGCTTGCTAAAAAAATTACAACTACAGCATGTATTCTGCTCAAATCCAACAATCATGAGTGGAATACAGTAATTCTTTTGTAAACAATCGACTGGATATAAATTACACAGTGTTTATTCTAGGCCATGGGATTGCAGGAATCCCCCACTTTCGTAATAAAATCCCCCAAACTTTCTGATACCGTGCAGGACAAATCCCCACTTTAAATTACGTTGCTGTATTATTCAAAATAGTCTAACTTTTCATACCCATAACTTTTCATATGTTTCATACTCGTCTGTCAATATTTTAGAAAGTCTTTGTAACTTGAAGTTTGTAAACTTATTTTTGGACTTGTGTATAATAAAGGCTTTAAGTATAAATGATGCTTAATGAAAAAATATTCTATGACTTAGTCATTTATTGCATTACCATATAATCACACATTTTAACCCCACATTTTGTCAAAGCATGGGGGCAGATACCCCACTTTTTTCAAATCCTAGAATAAACACTAATAATTACACATGAATCAAAACTAATTTTTAGGGCATTTTTAAAAGAAATGTACTGTCAGTACTGATTTGCTTTTTACTTTGAATATTTAAAATAGTATGGAAATTCTTGTTCTTTTGTTCACCATACTTGATAGTTTTATCCATATTTTGTGGTGTGTTTGGTGTTGTTTGTAACAGAATCATGCAGGCATTTTTTAGTTTCAGAGCTGAAGAGTACTGCAAATATTGTGTTTTGAGCCATTGCTTTGAAAGTTTTCACTTAAAAAAGTATTTACTAACATCGCTCTAGTTTTGAGTTTATTGAATCAGGTTTTCCATATTAATTGGTCAAATAGTTATTGTATATGAGCTAATTAACTGTGAATATGGAAATTAATCAAATTTCTTAATTCTCAATACCCAGCTATTTGTTTTTTGAATTAATATACCCTGTTTTCAGTGGAGAGTTACGTGCCTTAGAAATTTATAGACTATTTAAGTTATTTCTTATTGTAATAATCTCAGGCTGATTATTGATGATTGGTTCTCAAACTCATTAATAATTCATCAAGTTAAAACAAAAGAAACCATAACCATGAATATGATTTGGAACTGTGATTTTAATTAGCATTTATTTTTACGATTTTATGTCTTCGTTTACTCCTTAGTTTTAGTTTTGAGTGAGAAGATATATCGAAAACTCGAGAAACTTTTTCATCACATTTCCAAATACTTCGAAGTTCGTCAAAAATACTCCGATGCTTCTCGTATTTTCAATTCTTCTCAGTGTTTGGAAATGTGATATAACACTGTCTCATGTGTTTGATATATTACTTATTGATAACAATTAGATTTTTTGAACTTTTATTCACTGCGTTATGTTATCTTTTTGCAGTTCCCATCTTGGGTTGACTACCTCTACAATCTACTGAAAATGATTAGTGATAGCCGTGTGTTGTGTATCATGAATGCTTTTTTGAAGTGAAATTTTCTTGAGGAAATTTTGTAAAATAAAAGTGTTTTAATAAACATTTATTTATATTTACAGTGTTCAAATGTCAGTCTGTTGTTCGTTAGTGGGAAATAACTAAATAACACATACAATATAATTTACAGAAACCGATGATATTAAAGTATTTTTCTTGGATAATCATATACATGAAAAAATTACTTAATTCTGATTGGTCAACAACAGTGCAATTACTTTGTAATTCTGTGCAAAAAAGTGTAATTCCGTGCAGAAATTTGTAATTTCGTGCAATTACATTCTCAAAGCTAATAAGCCAATCAAAATGTAGAAGTTTCTGTGACAACGATGGAGGCATGAATTGTCCGTGCACGCATGGATTGTCACAAGCTAATAAGCAAGTCATTCTGCAGAAGTTTCTATGACAACGATGGAGGCATGAATTGTCACGTTGTCACTGTCAAGTATTGCTTTTTCACCGCCATTATTTTATAATTTTTCAGTATATGAGCCCTAACGGGCTCACGCAATTTTGATTTTTTTTAAAACACACTCGTGCAAATTAATTCCATATTGAACGAGTAAAGGTTCGATTACATATACAAGTGTTTCAGTAAGCTGGGTTCATTATAGAAGTCTGCAATGTGCATGTGATAATAATTTATCCAAAATCAAAACATACATTAGTTCGCGCATTAGTTTTCTGGTCAGCAAATGAGTGAAATCTAATAAAAATCCATCTCTCAGCACACACGATCTTCGGTCGTGGATTGAAGAAATAATTTGCAGAAATTGCACCACTGGCAAACCTAAATTTTAAAATGTACTGCAGGGGCATGCCCCAGTTCCCTCTCGCAGATCCACCCTCTTGGCTTTGCAACGTTACTTGGAACTGAAAATATACCCACCTGTTAAATTTTAGCTGAGAACAATGAGTAACGTTTCCATCTCCATTCACTTTGATGCTTCTACAGTAGTTGAGGTTAATACTGCTAGGAATGTCGAAGGCACAAATATAACTGGTCATAAATGTTATATTATTTGGTCGTAAATATAATAAAAGTCTCAGTTGTAACATTGGTCACAAACATAAACACTTTATTAACGTGATCAGTACTTACCTATAAGCTATTTTACAGAATTATCACGAACTTAAATCAAAAATTTATAAAAAAGAAGACCTATTTACAGCTAAAAATAATTATATTGTATGCAGGGATAAAATTTAAAACCCGGCAAGGTCTAACTTAGAGACATCTTTTTTAAAAGAGTTATTTTAAGAGTTTTTTTAAGAGTTTCAGCGGCATTATAGCTATGTCTGTTCAAATATCTATATACTTATTAATACATCTAAAATTATTCGGTAAAGCGTTCCAAAAAAAAACGTAATAAGCAAATACCTTGTTTAAGCGCCAAACCCAGTGGCCGATGTGGTGCTAATTTCAAACACGTAGACCATTTTAACTTACGGATATAAAAGAAAAAGATTAGTATAATTATGTAATCGAACCTTTACGAGGTCAATATGGAATTAATTTGCACGAGTGTTAAGAAGAATGTTCTCCATGAGTTCAATAAAGAAGAAGATGATCGAGTAGATCGAAAACGTTTTGTTTTTTAAAACATTTATTATAAAATTTTTACCTTGTAGTTTATTGTTATTGCACGAGTGTGTTTAAAAAAATCAAAATTTGAACTTTTTAAAACACACAAGTGCAAATTAATGCCATATAGAGGCTTTGTATGATCACGTAACTCAGGAACATTCCTTAAAATATTTGACATTTTGTCTCTTACATTATTTCTTTGAAGGCACTGCTGTCAATACCTCGTATTCAACAACTGCATGCTGAAAGTAATTTTTGCTTGGATTTGATGAGTAATGCAAAAAACATACCGACTAATTTGCATATTTTGGATTTTGGTTTCTCAGTTTGTAAACTATTACCAAATTTCGTGGTTAATATTTTAGAAAATGTCTTATATTAAAAGGTTTATCAGAAAAATGCCACAAAACGACTTGTTGGCTTTGCCAATTGAAAGGCTGCCCAAATATTAAATCTTTTAAAAAAATCATTAGGAAAAAAGACCTAGCGTCACTTTTAAATAAT
>JAOBBB020411041.1:0-16837 GCA_025331005.2 Zoanthus gigantus | reverse complement strand
GCTAATCGCGACATGAAGAAAAAAGAAAAAAGAAAAAGAAATCGAACCCGAAAGTTGACTCGTGCTACCACGAGTAAAAAATGTTGTAGAAGCAATGAAAGTAAATTTGCCAGGCATTTCTAGAATAGTTATCTCAAGCAATATAAAAAACATGAGAATTTTTTATGAGGTAAACATGAAATGTATTATTATGCACTTGAATAATTTTACAGGCTGTACAAAGTTTTTTATAAAGCAATAAACATCAAAGTTACGCAATCATTTGTGTTCAATTATTGTACTCATCACCATCATTTTTTTTAACGTCCTTATTTTTCCATCTAGGATGGGGTTAGACGAAATTTATTGTACTAATTATATGATTTTGTATCCAAGACTTACTTATTGAACCCAAGAAGGTGCAAACCGGTGATTGCCTAACATAACCTAACTTCCCACCCTTGTTTTGAGTTTCATTTTCAAAGAACATGTTTTACCAGGGCCCACGGTTGGAAAGAGGACCACATTTTTTCATGTTTTAAAACTTTAATGCATTTATACTGATTTCAGCAACACAAATTTCAACTTTGTCCAGGCGACCATGCCCCCGGACCCCTAGAAATCGATTCAGCACCCCCACTTCTCCAGTCACTTTGAGGACCCTATTTACTCTATAAGGTGAGTCCTGAAGGCATAAAATGGGAATTGAATTGGCTGTTTTTTGCCCTGGAAAAATGGGATACAGAAGCCCTGAGTGAGGGGACATGAAATTTTAAAACATTTTCACATTTCGAATGAAGCCTTTTTTTACTTTTCGATGTCAATACATTTTCATTTTTGAAAATGAAAACGTTTTTCACTTTTCAAAGTGGAAAATTTTTTACTTTTCAAAGTCAACTGACTTTTTCACTGTTGAAGTCAAAACTTTTTTCAAACTTTTTCGCCTTCGTCGTTTCGAAGTCAAAATCTTTTCATTTTTAAAAGACACAACTTAATCTTCACTTTTCATGCAGATCAAAACATATTCCATTTTCCAAGCTGAAACGTTTTCATATTTCAACTTGGGATCGAAAAACTGTATTCTGTCGGGGCATATGTTATGGAGGGAATTAAGAATAAGAGGAGTATTTCATCTAATTATACTAGTCGAGGTCTTGCAAGGATGTTTCTATAAACATCGAAAGTTTAAAATGAATAAAACCACCAAGGAAAACTGTTGCAACTCGTTTACTTACTACAAATCTTCCATACGCCTAGCACAAACACAAGCTTTATCCGACTAGACTACTTCACTGCCAGTAAACGAAAAAGACGTGTGTGTAAGGTTGGTTCTAATTCGCAGTCACTTCGAACAGGATTTATATCCTACGTTTACGAGGTACTCAAAGCGCTCAGCAGAACTCGACTACCCAGGAGGAGGAGTCGGAAAATATTTGAAAACCTAATAAGCGGGGGTCGGAAAATCTATAAAGAATTTTTCACTGTACACCGAGTCATTATTGACATGATTACAACACAACTAATTCAGGTCTGAAAAAAGTCACCTCTTTCAGTCATCGATCCAAAAAAAAAAATAAAATAAAATAACAAATTTAAAAACAACTACAATGTTTCCGGTCTAAGCTCTGGGATACTAAATTTTTAGCAGTATTGATTATATCTAAATTTTCATTTTAGCCAGAGCAAAAACTGATTGTGACTTGGTAATCTAGAAAATTTTTATTTTTATTTTATAAAAGAACATTACACAAAAAAATTGAGATTTGAAAATCCGAAAGTTTAATGAACGGGGGGTCCTAATAAGGTCCGGGGGTCAGATAACTGAAAAGGAAATTTTAATACGCGGGGAGGGAGGGGGAGGAGGGGGACAATTCTTTGGCATCTAAGAGTAATAATTAGAGGGATCGGTTGGAATAACAATGTCCTGGGTATAAAAAAAATTAATATTTATTAACTGAGAAATAATGACGAAAGTTTGTAAGCCTGCGATGCTTGGTCTGCGGTATTCTTCAACAAGTTTGGGAGATAAGCACGACGCTAAATGGAGGTCACTTGAACTTCTTTTTAAGCACTTAAGTGATTATCTGCATTTCCACACCTCTTATGCAAAGATACTCATTCTGTGTCACACATTGCTTCTGAAATACTTGTACACCGCAGTGAAAAGAATTTTATATTAATTAAACTGACATTTTTGAATGTCAGTAGTCCTTGGTTGGAGTGACGTCACATTCATTCCAACGAAGGACTACAGTCCGAAACGTCAGTTATAAAATTATTTTCACTACGGTGTACAAGTTACCAAATTATTAAACTGTTTCTGTAGAACCACCGACGCAGCACTTGAAACATTATAGTCGGGTACACCTCTCGAGCACGTCCTTATCATTAACATAACACAGAGTTACTGCAGGTTTCAACTCAGGAAAGTTAAGACCCTCTTAAGACTTTTTAAGACCCAAACTTTCAAAGTTTAAGACCTGTAAAAATTAAAATGTTGCTCACACGATCTACTGAAAGATTAGAATGCTGCAGCCCAACAGGACTGCGGGTTTTGAAGTGACTGCTCGTGCACTTTTCCGTGCCTTTTGCGATGCTTCTTCGAGGCATTCTGTGTGCACGACAAGCAACATAGCCAAAAATCGGCATACGTGGAAGGAACATCTTGGACTTGAAATCAAAATTAAGACAATTTAAGCTTAAACAAAGAACTTTTCAAATTTTAAGACCTTTTCAAGGCCTTAAAAACTCAAAATCCAAAATAAGACTTTTTAATGACCCGCAGGCGCCCTGTAACAAAGACTGAAAAAATATATATGAATTTAAACTTTTTATTGCAAGCGAAATGGTTAACATGCTATATTTGAAATTTATCTTAAACGACATCTTCAGAACATTTATCAAAAATATTCAAGTCTACTGGCCTAAAATATTATAGGACTAACAAAATATGTGCATCTTGCTCACAGTTCTCTGTTAAACGAGAAAAAAATACATATATTCTTGGAAAAATAGCACTATGCAGCTTAGTTTGAAAGTTTTATCTATAAAACAGCAAGATGTCTTTAAAATTTTACTGGCCTTACGATTGTCCAGGTTTAAAGCTATAAAAGTTTATAATATATTAATTTTCTTAATTTCCGTTCAACAACAAATATATCGCAATACAAAACAAGTTAAAGTTACTCTCTATTACCAGATAGTAACGGTTACTGTATAGAACAATACCACAGTGAAACCTGCCACTAACGAGTGATCTTGCATTGCAAGGTAAAACACAAAAACAACTTTGGGTGTGTCTCAAAGTGCAAAATCTATACATTTACAAACATATAGTGCAACTCTGATTCCAGCTCTGGTTGAAAAATAATTGAAACTTCTCACTCTTCACTTCTGATTTTCATCAGTAAAACAAATATCTAAATAGATAACCGTGTTCCGTGGATTATGTGGATTCTTAACAACTAGTTGTGCAGAAACACACTGGCCACACTGACAAGAAAAAAGCGAAGACTTCATGAAATTTCAGAAAAATGTTTCAAATATTTTGTTCTGAAAAGCTGAAATAACAAACACAGTTTTTTATAAACCTTCAGGATTCCATTATTTTTAAAAATGTCAAAAACATCAAAAATTATACTCCTGTGCATGTTTTTATACTCTGACATTTTTATGCATAGCAAGTTATGTTGATTTACAAACTGCAGCCTAGGACCATATATATATAACTATCCTAATAACATTGTGTTTATAGAAATATTAATTTTGTCATATTTATGAGTTTTATCTAATAGTCTTTCGCTGTTTACTGTGCACAAGCTTCCATTTCCGATGAATTTACAGCCCCCTGAGCCTGGCTCACTGGTCCATCATCACTGCGAGGGGCATGCAACTTGCTGATATGTCGTGATAAATGGCTAGGATTGTTGAAAGCTTTCGGACACTTTGAACATCTGTAAGGTCGTTCACCAGTGTGAATGAGAATGTGTCGTTGCAGGTTGCCAGATATTGAGAAAGACTTCTGGCAATGTGGGCACTGATATGGTTTTTCCCCTGTGTGCACTCTGTTATGAATTATAAGAGCACTCTGCTTACTGAAAGCCATTGTACAGTTATGGCATTTGAATGGTTTTTCACCAGTGTGACTGCGAATGTGCTTAACAAGCATTTGAGAGTCATTAAATGATCGTACACAGTACTGACACTTGTATGGTTTTGTTCCTGTGTGCACAAGCAGGTGTTTTTCAATGGACTGTGAATCGCTGAATGCTCGTCCACAGTACTCGCACTTAAAAGGTTTAATACCAGTATGAAGATAAATGTGCTTTTCCAGCTGTGATGACTCACCAAAACTTTTGTTGCAATACTGACACTTGAATGGCTTTTTCTTATTGTGGACTAACATGTGACACTGCAAACCATCAGCGCGTGTAAAACATCGACCACATTCTGAACACTTGAATGGTTTTTCCCCAGTGTGGGTACGCTCATGGGACTTGAGATGTGAGTGCCATTGGAAACCCTTGTTGCAAAACGAGCAGTGATATCGCTCAACTCCCCTTTCTTCTTCCTTTGGCTGTGTTCCATGGTCTAGAGAAGTTATGTGTGATGGCCTGGGTAACATTACAGCCATTGTAGGAAGGTTGCTATTTTCAACATATATGTTTTCCTTCTGATTCTGCTTTACCTTTATATCTTGTTCAAAGTCATGTTTCCTAACACAGTTGTTGTTGAAGTAAATTTGCCTTGTGTTCTTTGTCTTTTCAGCTCCTTTGGTGCCATCACCCTTAACTGGTATAGTTTGCATTCCCTGATCTCTCATAATAACAGTATAAGTTTCTCCCTCACTATCACTCTCATCATCATCATCATCATCATCAGGAGAACCAGGAGGAGTGATGACACAGCTTGTGCCATTCAGATGACTGTCTGTGTTGTCTGAATGTTCCATTTTCACTTGGACAGTCCCTGATGGGCTAGGGTTACTGCAAAGACTGTCAGGTGAAGATGGAATATCTTCATAACTTTTGTTTGGTGGAACTACTACCTCAAGAGCAAAGTTCTTTTTGGGTCTATGATTTATTTTTTCGTGATTTTCTATGTGCTGAATTTGAATGGGTTCACTTTGCTCAGATTCCACAGCCCTTGCAGTTTCGCACACTTCGGGTACCATGTAAACCTTGCTTTGATATTTATCGCCTATTACAGGAGGAGCATAATGCAAGGGTTGTTTTGGATGCTGGTAAGGTTTGGGTTGTTGCTGCAACTGCTGTGTTGGTTGTGGAGGCTGTGCAAGTTGAAATGGATATGCAGGTGATGCTGGTGGAAATGGCTGTTTATACAGCTGCACACCAGGGTATCGCTGTGGTTGAGGCACTTGTAATGGCTGAGCTGCTGTTTGCTGGAATTGTGGAAGCTGTTGTGGTGGAACAGAAGCTACGGGTCCTGGGTCAGACGCTACCCTTACTCGATAGCTGGATGGATATGCAATAGCATTTTGTTGGACAGCCTGAGGAATAGAAGGTGCACTAGGATACTTCTCCAGAACTGACAGTGGAGGAGGAATCACTTTTGAGGGGTCAGCAGGTGGACTGTTGATTGGCGGTCCAGCAACATACTTTTGTTCACCTGATGGACTTTGTATGGCATAAACTGGTACATAGTGGACAATTGGTGGTGTCTGGGCAACCTTTGGAGAACTGACAGGTGGATAAGAAGGCTCACCTCTTTTTGATTCAATTTGGACATTATCCACATCAGCATGGCTCTTTCGAGGTGCATTATTTTGATGCTTGTAACTTTGAATGGATTGAAGAGGGGCCACTGGGCTTGAAGATGGTGGGTAAACAGGACTTGGTTGACTGGCTTGTGACACTGGATACGCTGCTGTAGCAAACTTAGGGTGAGGAGGATATCCAAATGCTGTGGAATGAAGTGGATAGCTGGCAGCTATTGGACTAGCTTGTGGAGGATAACCTGGTGTCATAGGGCTCAGTTGTGGCTGGTAGACTGGTATACTTGGGATCTGTTCATAAGCACTGGCTGTCACAGGTTTGGCTGGATAACTTGGCTAAAGAGTGAAGAAACAACTAGTTACTAAATTATCAAGAATGGGAAAGTAAGCAATCAATACAAGTGCAGGGACTGCAGGTCATATGTTATCCACCTGAAGCTTCCTAAATCATCAAATTTTCAGAAACTAGAATTCTTCAATCTACTGGCAGAGTTTTTCAATTTTTCAATTTTGTCATAACCAAAAAGAATTGATAAAATTTTAAAAAATATCAGGAGCTTTTCAAAAGACTATAGCATTTATGCTTAGATTGAATTTAAAGACAATTGAAAGTAATTTAATATGTAACTTATAGTTAGGAATTTTAAATGAAAATAAAAGGTTGGCGTGTTAGCAGAGGAGGGTGTTTAAACTCTATTTGTCAACAAATAAAAAGTGGAAGACTGTGGACATAAACTTGATGTATGATGTCACATAACAGCTTATCATATAACCATGCCTACCATAATCTAATTGATTTTCTAAACACCAGTATTTCACACAAAAGATGCAGAATTAAGTAATTTTTTTATGACTTTTGCCATTTGCCTGGGTGCCTGAGCTCATCATAGAGCTAAAAAGGCCTAAAGTTGAAAAAATCTGATTATTGGCACTGTGAATTTGATAAAACTACTCGTATGCTCTTTTCAATCTTTTTACAGCATGTCATTCATGAACAAGGGGCACTTTTAGTTAAAGTGTCAGAATGTCCTCTGCTTTTTAAATAACATTTTCAAAAAGAAAAAAGCATCTAGGTACCTTTAGTGCCAATTGTTAGCACAACTTCTTTGCAAAATTGTAGTGGATTTCCCACAACTCAAACTGGCAGATTTGTTCATTACAGAGGCTTATCAAAGTCAGATTTGTACTTGAAATATGATAAATGTTTCATAAACAATTTGATATTACAGAAAATCTCATTCCTGACTGTTGAGTCCCATTAAACAAAAGATGTAATTTGTTTATTATTAAAGTAAGTTGTATATCAACATTTTTACAGAATGTAGGTGTTGTTAATAATATTCTTACTTCTGATAACACTTACTTACAAATATTTTCCTAAATGCAAGTTTATCCTAGTAAAGGTTTATATCCAAATGTGAAAGCCTTCTTACAATAAAAAAGGTGATCAAGCAAAAAAAACTTATGTTAGTAATAAATGGCGATCCGTAAATAAAAAATAACAGATATAAATAATTATGTGGAGACAAAGAACTCAGAAAAAACCGAGCTCCAGATGGGAGTCAAACCCATGATCTTCAGTACACTAATCAG
Organism: Zoanthus gigantus; assembly: GCA_025331005.2. Lineage (NCBI taxonomy): Eukaryota > Metazoa > Cnidaria > Anthozoa > Zoantharia > Zoanthidae > Zoanthus > Zoanthus gigantus. Next base: position 9,531 of record JAOBBB020411041.1, on the reverse strand, counting down.
ATGCTCTACAACTGACCCACAGGAACTCATATGGTGAGCGAGGTCATTAAATAAATTGGGTTATTACACAATATGGACTGTGTCACACAATCACTTAAATGCCATGGCAAATGCCAATGAGGGCATGTTTGACACATATGCCTTGGCATTTAAGTGATTGTGTGATACAGTCAGTGTGTCATAACCCAATTAATGAGCTCGCTTGCCATATGAGTTTCCATGACTCAGTGGTAGAGCATTTGACTAGTGTATGGAAGGTCATGGATTCGATTTCCATCTGGAGCTCGATTTTTTCCCAAGTTCTTTGTCTTCGCATAATTGTTTATATAAGTTATTTCTCAACTTTCAAATCTAATTGGCCTTAAGGAGTAATGAAAGGAAATATAATACTACCAGTATTGGCACCTGTTGCTTTCAAACTAAATTTCAAAACTTACAATTTCTGCGAATACAAGTCGTTCTCAGTCTGAATACTAGGTTGCATATATTTAACAACTTTTTAAAAATGGTTTACGGAAAAAAATTGTGTAATACTGGTGAGAGCCGATGCAAACGTCTGGCAGAATTCGAGAGCAAAGCAGTGAAAACACAAGACACAGTTTAGGGTTTCTACTTGCTTGAGAATTTTCAACGTTTGCCAACGTTTTTAGCTGGCTGTGAACGAACGGAACAGCATGTTTTATTTCTTTCATAAAATTATTATTTTCCGACTTAACAAAGAGAAAGACTATATAGGAAGAGCGAATATTATTTTTATTTTTTCATTTACTGCTTATATCGATCACGTCGTTTTCGTGCTTCATAGCGCTATAAATACACACTTGTTGCCCAATCAAAACAAACGTACAATCAACATAATTTTATAATAGGCAATAAAAAAACTGTAAAAAAATACAATAAAAAATTATGTAATATTAAACAACAAAATTGTGTGAAACTAGCACAAATTAACTACGCTACGCAATGCCAAACTTTATATGCTAAACATTTTAACATTCGAAGTGTTAATGTTATCTCAAATTGTCTGAACTTTTTGATTTTTTTTCCTTTCGCGGCGTTGCGAAAATTTAACCAATGTAATAATACTCAACTAACCTGTTGATGGTAGCTTTGCACAGCTTGATTTTGTTTTTGATAGCTTGAAGGCGCGGAGGGTGAAGGCGACCGAGTGTGTGAACCCGACAACGGGCGTTTTGGTGAAGTGAGAGCGGATTCCCGCAGTACACCCACACTACTTATTTCTGGCACTCCAGAATTCTCATCTTCTTCTTCAACTACAACTGTGTACAGCTTGTGTCGCTGGTACTCATGTTTTGGACGTGTTTCTAACGGGAAATATTGTACAGTTGGTTGCACTTCCACTTCGGTACATTGCTCGACATCACTATATTTCTCCGCCACGTCTTTTGATTGAATTTTTGGTTCAACAACAGCATATTGCGCTGAATGCTTTTCTCTTGCAATACGAGCTTCTTTTTTTTTCTCAAGAAGTTCGTCCTCCGTTAAACCACGGTCCAAACGCTCAAAGTCAAGCTGTTTTTTACTTTCGTCACGCGAGTCACTGTTGTGTCTCGACCGTGGTTGTGTTTGAGCCTGGTTCCGAGTGTAATCGTGATGGGCGTGATAATGCACACATGGTTGAGTGATTTCGCTCCCGGGAGAACACAAACTGTCAGTTTGTTTATGCATTGATAACTGCTTCATGTCGTCGTCCTGATCGACATAGCAATTTGCGTAATGGCGCATTTCATGCGGAACAGACGGAGTATTTTTCGAGCCTTGTTCGCTTTTCTGAATCTGCTCTTGCTCAGATATGGGATACAAATAAACCACTTTGTGATAAGGTTGTTGTTGTTTTCGCCGTTTCTTGGTCGGCCTTTCCAATAATCCCCCATCTTCTTCCGTAATTACTTTCAACGGTTTCTTTTCCTTTGTTTTGTGTGTATAATAGCTTTGCGCGCCATCCATGGTCGATTCAAAAACACGTTGTGTTGCTGCAAATTCCTCATTTTCCGAGAATATTCTTTTTCCGGTTCGAGCGGCGCTTACGTCTTTTTCTATAAACTCAGTGGTTAAAATTTGAGGTTGCGAAGCCTTCACTTTCGTTAATGATTCTTGTGAGCCTGTATAAGGTGATAAATTAACTGTTAGAGAACACACTAACTTGAAAATGGAATTACCATCTACAAAACCAGGCAAAAGTTCTTAACTCGGAAAAAAATATATTGTAAAGAAATATAACAACTGCATAATTTCCTTTTTAACCTAGAAAGCTAAAAATTTCGAATTGCAGTTTTGAAGACTATCCGAGAAAAGATCACCTTCGGTTTTTACCAAGGTAAATCATTTACTATGCACGCTGCATCACTATCGGCTCATATCTTTTGTTAGTTAAGGCGCGAAAAACTTTCCCGAAATATTTTATAATATTTCAAGTAAAATCTCTATGCTGTTAAAGAAGAAAATTTATTTCTCTATCAGTAACAAGAATTTCAAATGCGAAATGAACACCGTAAAATTTCATTTTTGAACCGTTTAACGCCCTCGAGCGGTATTCGGATATTTGGTTGTCGAATCAGCGGAGAGTAAAAAAACTCGAGACGAGAAAACTGATAAAACTAGTAAAACTGACTTGTGGTCATAAACCTCTTAACGAAATAGAGAACAAGTTATTTGGGTAAAAAAATTACGTTTATGAAATCCTTAAAAGAACAAGAAACATAGCAAACAAATTTCACTTCGAACAAATTTACGACGTACTGTATATTTAGTATTTCAACTGACCTTGATTAGAAAAATCTGTCTCAGTCTGAGAACTCCTGTTTTGATTTTCTTCTCCAAATAATGCTGCTCTTTTGCGATCGGCTTTTCCTTTGACGAGAAAAGCACGTGGCATATTGCTGAGTGGAGAAACCCAGGACAGGGCAGGTTCAACTTCACTTGTACGCCAAGCCTAACAGAAGAGCAAGACCAAATGCCACCGTTAGCGGGCGCAAACATATATTATACAAGCTGTATTCATTGAAACGCGGTGAGAATTCCAATATGACGTCAATTAACGATATGCAAAAATATGAAATCCTTGCATAGGGGCCAATGAAACTTCCCCGCTCAACAAGTAAGAGATAAACCAACCAATGGCAATGCCAAACGCCAAATGGTTATTTCCTCAGGAAAGACATTTTGGATGTTTCCTTTTTTATTTGTGGTCGGGCAAACTTTGCTGAGTCGGGCAATTTTGTCTTAGAGAAAAGCATTAACAAAAACTAATTTAACTTGGCGACACGGATAAACGAACCTAGCTTTGTGTCAATATTTATTTACTGGTCGTCCCCCCTGTCAGCAGCTAATTTTGGTCGGAAGTACTTGATCGAACTTCTCATCAAGCGTGTTAATTCCTCTGCTTATCAACCTCACGAAAACCAAAAGAGAAAAGGACGGAATATTGTTGCTTATGTACGGTAAAACAAGGTTTAAGGCAAAAACCACAAGAAGTTTTTTTCCAAATTTCGAGCTATTTAAAAACCAGCTGTCGAGGATTTCAAACTCTAATAACCATGGAATTAAACTCTAGTTTAATCTCCAATTCTCGTCACCCCACGTGTTCCAATTGTTAGCAAAATGACCTTTTTGTACCTGATTAATAATTTGACGTCAATAAGTCAGAAATTCGTTGCTCATATCGCGGAAGGGACCCGAAATAGAACTTCGTAATGCTATCAATACGACTGCCAGAATGGCAGAAATAAATACATATATATAGAAATACAATTCGATATCAGGACGATTCGAAAAGTAAAAGCCCGAAAGGCAAGGATTTTGACACGGCACAGATAAAAGAATGGTTATTGTTGTTATTTGTAAAAGAAGAAACTACTTTAATTAGCATAAACGGTTTCACCTAAAGCACTTTTCTATAAACATTGAGTATTAGCAGTATTTCTTTTCTGTTATGAATTTCAATGAGACGTGTCTCTTGAAATTGCGGTGAATCAAAGAACTGAACAACTTCTGCGGAATTTGGTGGGTCAAGTTCTGGGTCAATTGTATTTTACGACAAAAAAAAAAGATCAAGGGAATCTCGTTTTTTTAATTCACAAGATAGCATATCAAACATTCTGGAGAAACAAAGTTCGTGTAATTAATTTAGTGTGTTTCTTTGGTGATTGTGTCATGCCATAAAGGCTTGTTGGTATGTCATGGAAACCGACTTAATTCCACCTACACTGACTAACGATTTGCGCGAATTGACGAAGACATTCCTTTGTTTAGTTTGCAATGACACTAAGATAAAAACAAGCCATTTTTATGTAAAATTTTAATGTGCTCACAAAAGAATTCCACAATTGGTTTTTGATAAGAATTTAGGATTTGAAAACTTCCGATACCTGTTGATCTATCCAACTTCAATAGAACAAAAGAGAAGTCCTTTCCGCATCAGTGTTCAAAAGTTCCTGTCTAATGAAAATTCAAATTCCCACACAGTAAATTGAGAAACTAAATATAAACCTGAACCAGCGTTACCCCAAACATTTCATTTAGAATTTTGTTGAGGTCATTTTGTGGATTTGAAATGTCATAATAAATTGACGCCAAAAAATTAACTAACGCGGAGCGCCATACATCATAAGTTATGCAATAATATATTTGCTGCAAATTATCCATAAACTATGTTTGTTTGTCTATAAAGAACAATAAAAAAATTCAAAGTTAGCGTCCCTGGACAATGCAATTATAGAAAAGAACGAAAAGTATTTTTGTTGTTGTTTCTTGGTAAATAGTGTTTCTGAAATGGTTCTTTCAGGGACATTCGAAGAAACAGATATGGAAAAACCATATAAAGGAACAGACCATTTCATACGTTTGCCTAACCAAGAACACAGATTGAAAACGCCTTCTTTCGCGCCCGATGCTGTTGCCATAGTTCTTGTGAATATCTAAAATCAGGCATTAATCTTTTCAAAGAAATACCTGTACCAAATCAAGTTGCAGAACAAAGGCAGTAAAGCAATAGTTTCGCCAGTATAAGAAATTAATTTTTGGTGAAAAGCAACTTATTAGTAAATTAGCACCTCACTGAAGTAATTTTGTGTAAAACAAATAAATCCAAGACTGGGATGGAGTATTGATCTTGTAAATACGAGAAATGTCGCACGTTGATTGTACATCTTTGTCATGCTAAAAAGCAGGCATTAACTTGCCAAGAAAGTTGACACGACGCTGTAAAAGAGCGATAAATACGATGGAACAGCCGTGAAAAATGATAGTTTATGGTATATAGGGGAGATCTCTCAAACTTTTGTCAAGAAGTACTTATAGTCTTCAGAAAGCGTAGTTGAAAACTTTAGTTTGTCAAAAAAAGCATCACAAAATTTGGGTTGTTTTCAAGAGCATAAACAAAAGAAAAACAAAGACGCAAGAAAGACATTTCGATTTGTGTCACCCGTCTCATAGATCAATTGTTCATATTATAAAGCGAGTTTCTACTTTTTCTTCGGTTCAGTGGTCGGAAGTGAAAAACATACTAAATAATTACCATGATTCATTGCACGATCACCTGTAGAAGGTTTCACAGGCCCGTTCACAAAACAGGATTTGTGGTTTAGGTGTTTTTAAGGAGATAAGAAATGAAAAACGGTACAAAAACAGTAAATATCCAGCAAAGTTTGGCTTGTTTTTTACATTCGTTCACTAGTTTGATAATGATAGATTAATCTGGGCTTTGAAGTTCACCGATCCGTACTATTTCTATGAGTTGTTTTTGTAAAGTTTGAATTAATGACTTATGAAAAAACTGGTTTCGCGGCCAAAACTAGAAATGGTAGATCGCTCTCAGAGCCGTTTCGATACGTCATGTTACCAAAACAAGAGGGCAAATGGCTTACATGTGAAGCCACCAATCTAAACCAAAGATGATTTATGCATTATAGAAGCTAAATACCCATGTTAATTGAAAACGTTGGGCTTTATTGTGTTTGCTTGAGAGAATCTTGTTTACGTGCGTAAATGAGATTCCGCTTGCAACACAAGAGAATCTTGATTGTGCTTGTGCAGCAAAGCAATCAAGGGTGATGGAGCCACTAGACAGATTTCCTTGACACATCCAAGGTCATCATTTACATTTTAAGAACAGTTGAAACCACAATCCTTGCCTCTTATCTTTATGTTTGTTGTAGATGTTTTGATTTCATGCAAATAGTAGTTTCGAACCCAGTGAAATTAAATGATATATTACTTTCTGGTACAAATATTTTTATATGCTAGTCATGTCAAGGCGTTTCAATGCTCTTTTATCATCACATATACACTGTTTAACACTGTTTCTCTAAGCTTTAGAGCGGAACTGAAAATCTACACCAATTTTAAAAGTATGCGATAGTAAATCTTAGATTAATTTCGACATTTAAAAACTTTTTTTTCGAGGTTCTGATACAAATGATGTCTCTGCGCTAAAATAACAGCTTATTTATTAGGATTTATGTGAATTACTTAAAAAGTCAAATCTTTCTTTATGAATTGTTGCGTAAAAAGTAATAAATGGGGCAACGCCAATTTAAATGTAAGATTTGAAATGGTAGATTAACTTTAAATATACACTTGAACAAGCAGTCCTGTTTTTACGGTTAAGTCATTCTCAGGGTTTCAATAGAGATTTTAGTAATTGTGTAAAACCAATAACTATCCGGTAAAATTATAAAACAGTAGAAACTTCATTAACGTTCTGGAAAAAAAACGTAATCACATTCCTGTGGTTGACATAACGCTATATTCCATGCCGTTCCGTGCTGAACAAAAGTATTTAAATGCATGATTTTTTTTATGAATTATAAGCAGTGCTGTTTTCCGCAATATTATTATTAGGGGGTAATTCTTTCCTGTTGATCCTTGGGGTGATACTGATTAGCTATCTAACACAATTTGTTCGTTTAAAAGAAAGAACAACTTCAAAACTGCTTTGAATCAGTGGAACAACTTTAGAAACGTGTTGGCGATTTTCAAGTTAAGTTTGGGGAAGTAAAATTTAGAGACAGCGTGGAACCTTGAAGCGAAACTAGAAGGAAGTTGATTAACTTAAGTTATATTCATTTGAATATCTTTCGCGTTTAAGTGGTGTTTACAAATTGAAGTATGAATTCAAACATTATATGACCTTTAACTTATTTATATACTTAGAAGTTCTAGGTTTTACGAGCATGTCGAAAAAGTGTAACGCGTTTAGCAGGTAAAATTCCTTCGGAAATGTCGAAAGCTAAGTTAATTAAAAGATACTTAAGATTGAGGAACACTTCAAACTGAAGTCTCTACCTAGTCCAGTTGTCTGAGTGAGAGATTCCGGAATTTCAAGAGGTATAAAGATCTTCAGCACATTTAAGTTGCCTTCAGTGTTTATACTTCAGTATTTCTTCTTTTCCTTCAGTGAAAACCAACGAAAATTGCCTCACTTGTGATGCTTTACAAACCAACCAATGTTAAACAAATGAATTTATGTCATCTATTCAATATCTTCACTTACGTTTATATTTTTGAACGAAAAAAAAACTTTCAAAATAGGTTATTCAGTAAACCTAACATTGATCTTTCCTTAAAGTTTGATGAGAAGATGACAAAGTTGAAAGATAAGAGTGTTGTAAAGCTGCTTTGTAATGTGAATATAAAATGCGATGATAATGATTAACTCCGTGGGTGTTGATTTTGCAGTTTCATCAGTTGATACAATTCAAACTCAGCTGGACCTGTGTAGCAATTTTTATTTTGGGAGTAACTGTAGAATATCCCGCAACTACTGTTCTTGATTTTTAAAAACTGCGAATTCATTTTTAAAGAAGGACGAATTCGCACGAATAGATTACCAACAGTTGCGGATGTTTCTATCACGATTAAAATTGGATTTTTCAAGCAAATTAATAAGATAATGTATAAATAAAGTGTTAATCTGGAGAAAGAAATGGTCGATTTGCATCAAGACAGGTATGGTATTAATAGCTGAGTAAAACAGTTTTGATTTTCTGGGCAAAACAGACAAACAGACGTGGCATGATTTCAAGTACCGAATTAATTTCTATGTGTTGATTATACGGCAATTGTTTATCTTTTTGTACTTTAGTTAGACTTCTTACATAATGATTAATGTCCCGATAGGAATGATATTAATTTTTTATTAAGCATCGTGGTAATTTCCAGTTCAAAGCGAGTAATTGTAAATAAACGTAAGTTGGGTACGGCCGGTGAAACGGAGAATAGATACTTCACCCTTGTGCTTCTCCATTAGTAGAAACAGCGCGTTAAAACGCAATCTGCCCTCCATTAGGAAACGCTTTGCAAAATAGCGGATTTACCAAAGGTTATGCATGATTTCGCACTGCTTGACGCCTACTAAACCCCTGTCGCCACCCGTAGGCTAAACACCAATTGAACCACGCGTTTCTACCTTTCCACAGAAATTATGCTTTCCGTCTGAGCATCCGTTTGGTCAAGTTGACATTTCCTTGAGGCTTGTTCTTTTCAGAGAATCTAAAAAACTTGCAGCGCCGGCTTTTATCTTAGCACGAGACCGATCAGCCGATAACCAATATTAGTCAGAGAAAGCTTGCGTCCTTATTTGTTAAACTGAAAACTAAATCACCTGGTAAAAACATTTATGTACTTCAACAGAGCTCACGAGTCACTGAAACGTGAACTAACGAGGAGCAAATCACGGAAAGTCAACCACTATAGTTGCAAGTAGTGCGGTTGTATTCCAGACACTGTAAATAAACCTACAGAAAAATCTGGAGGGCCAAAACAACAATTGAGTAAAGAAGTTGAGGCTTGCAGGGTGTTGTTTCGTTTTTATAACAAACAAAATCTTTTGTTCTCAAAAACTCCATGTTTTGAGCATATCAAGACGTGCTGGAGGAATCTTGAAATCATAAACTAATTTAGCAAGTGGTATATTCTTCTCGCGGGTTATTTTTTTATTTAATCAAAAACAAGAACTGATAAAGTTGATCAGTTATTATATTGACTTGGTGTCACAGCTGGACAATCCTTTTCAATTCAGCTCAACCGGTGCTAAATTGTTGAAAATGAAAGTTTTTCTTGTAAGTTTTCCCGACAGCTGGTTGCAAGCCGTTTGAAAAGCAAAAGCAACATAACTGCAAAATGAAATCATCCGAAAACGAAAACAAGTAAAAATCTTTTTTCCTAACCTCACATCGAAAGCAGAGATTATTAATTTGCATGATAACAACATTTAAGTACAGTAAATTTTATACATGTAAATATGCTGTCACCATTTTTGGAGATGCGTTTCAGCTGCTATGTTTAGTGTACTAAGTTTTTTTTATTCATTATTAGACTACTGCCTAAACTCGCAAGAACCCATTTATTTACACATCCACCTATCAACTTATCAACCATACGTAATGTTTTATCCATCCATCCATCCATATTGCTATCCATACCGTGATGTCCGTCCATCCATCCATATTGCTATCCATACCGTGATGTCCGTCCATCCATCCATATTGCTATCCATACCGTGATGTCCGT
>JAOBBB020410938.1:0-16843 GCA_025331005.2 Zoanthus gigantus | reverse complement strand
CACTGTATCAAAGGCCTTCTTTAAGTCGAGAAATATTACGGCGTTAACATTACCGCGATCAATGTTATACGCCCAACAGTCAGTAGCCTCCAGTAGAGCAGTAACCGTAGAGCAGTAACCGTAGAGTTACTGTCGGCAGCAAGTGCGTGTACTTATAAAAAAATCACTCACATCAGCAGGGTTCATTCTTGACTTCATTTTTGCGCGACTTTCGAGTTTTTACCAGCTGCTTACGATAATAAAGTATTCCCAGGGGTCTGTATTCCCTTCCACCCCTCCCTCGAGTTGTCATTGCCTGGGAGTTATTTTTTCTTTGCAGTTTTTATCGAGGTAAGCGGTAAAAACTGCACTCATCACCATCTCAAAGTACAGAGGCAGCACAGCTCAACGAGGTTGGACTGAAAGCATATATAGACGCCCCTGGCTGCTGCTATAAGGACCATGTGAGACCTCGGAGAACAGCGTCAGCGTCAAGGAGGGAGGAAAACCGGAGTACCCAGAGAAAAACCCACGGAGTCAGATAGAGATGGACAAATCTCCACCCATATGCAGACCCTGGGAGTCGATCCCAGGTTATAGAGGTGCGAAGCGCGAGTGATGACCACTATGCCACCTGACTCCCCACAGTTGCGTTTCATAATAAATAAATCATGTAAGACGATCCAGAAGCCACCTGGCGGCAGTGATGGAGAAGACCAACACGATGACGCAGCAGAGACAAAATTGTAGCAACCCAGAACATAAAAAAGACAAAGAATTTAAGTACAGATCCAAGAATTAAGACAAGAGCAAAACCCCGAGCGGAGCCCTTATCTAAATAGGCAAAGAAGCATGGCTGGCTCTTTGAAGAGGGCGAAAAGTATCTTGTAAACCACGCTTGAAACACAACTGAAGAAAGCAATAACTGATGGTATGAATGACATACCAACAGAAAGGATCACAAAGAGGCAATTGCCGATGAATTACAAAGTTGTGTTTCAACTGAGTGCATTTCAATTGGTTCCCTGGCTTTCAAGGTTTTAATTGATTCATTTTTTAAAGTCTCCTCCTGTGGTCCAAATATCCCCATTTTTCAAAAGCAAGGGGCCACATGTCCCACTTTGCCAAATTTTTAGAATAAACCCCAGATCAGTCTCTAACCATTAAGTAAGCCACATTCAAAGAATAAAAATTCAAAATTATTATTATAGTCCAACTATAACTTACATGAGCCTGCCTTCATGAAGTTTTTCAAGCTGCCGAGAGCTGTCCTCGCTCTCACGAATCAGCATTTCCTTCTCCTCAGTCAATTTTGTGATATTCTCTTTTAGGACATTTCTTTCAGTGGAGACGGCCTCAAGCTGTGATCTACGAGGGCAGAAAAGTAAGTAAATACAAACTAAAAGCTGCAAGAGTGTTGATTGTTGGAACGGCCGAGTATCTATTTGAACCCCTCATACAGTAGGCTGCCACCCAACCAACTAAGTTAACAAGGCGGCGGTTGTTAACTGTTTCGCAATAATGTACTTCATTTTTCATACTCTATTGCCCACACAACTTAAATGTCACTCGCTAGACTTGTGTAGGAGATTATCAAAGCTCGAAGCGATTGTACAAAAACAGTGGGAATAGCTGCCTTTTCTGCATGGGTTTTCTCGGAGTTGCAGTTTTGTTTGCTTTGCACGAAAATATGACGAAGGGGAAATGTCCAAATAATATTGTCTTGAAAGGGAACAAGACAAAGAACTTTTATATTAAAGTAGTGACGTAAACAATGCTAAGCTAACTTAACATAACAATTACAGCAACTTAAACAATTTTTTATCCTGAAATTTAGACGCATAAAAAACACCTTAGCTTTTCCGCCGAAGTTGACTACAGTTTCCATCCTAACATGGTTAGTACACTGAGTAGCAGCTTCTGGTGGCCACTAACTTGCGATGGGTTCGAGTCCCGTCCAGGGGCACTCAAAGAATCTCACCAGTTAACACTATAGAAAATGGAGATTAGTTCCGACTCCGTGGGCCACTAGACTCGAAAAAGGGATAAGCTTTTTTGCTGATTAATAATGATATACAGCTACAAGCAATCTAAACAACTTCTTATTCATTTCGTCTTGTATAGTCAAAAGATTTGTTTTGCAGCCCTTCCTTCCCAGAAAAACAAGGTATAAAGAGTTTTTTAACATGTCCTTCAACAAGCGTCCCCCACGACCAGGTCGAGTCACTGAGCCACAAGAAATACAAGTAAACAACAGGTACTTAAAACGTAACGACCTGCTTGTTAGACTGACCCGACATTTGTTAGTCAAGGTAAAAGAACAATTCATTTCAACAAAACAAAAACTCAAAACTTAAACATTTCTTTAGAAAACTAAACAACAAAACAATCAAGAAACTATAAGTAGTAATTACGCATTTCTGAAAGTCGATTACGATGAATGCCAATGATTTAGTGAAGAAGTAACAAAACTTTTGAAAGCTATTGAGGGGTAATCTTCTGTCGCACTTCCTAAGCATGAATTTATCGCAATTTGAAGCAGAAAAAAGCACTTTACTTACAAGCTCTAATGTAATCATTAAGTACGCAAAGGTTGTTCGCCGATAAACAAAAAATACTGAGAAAGACGTGATAAGTTTCCAACAAGACGGATTAGAAAATAACTCTCAACAAAATAAGTAGTGATAACGGCTAAAACTAAATTTCGTTAATGTCTAAGTTTAGCTAGGAAATAGTTCTAACCGTAACGCAACACATAATATTTGAAGAGAAATAAACGAAATCTTAACTATGCAGAGGTTGCGCACGTTACATAAAACTTATTAAAATAAGCTAACTTTTATTCAAATGAAAAACTTTCTAACACTGAATGTTTCACATCATATTGTACCTCCTGGCTTTTGTAATGGACTGAGAAAGTAGCCATGACTTGTGTTTGAGACTGGGCTGAACTTCAAAGTTCCAATCAAACCGAAGGGCTGTCTCCTTACCCTCGATTTCTCTCGCCCCTGAAGTCGCCATACTTCTTGTTTAGTGACTTGGGCAATCAAAGCATTTCAAAATGACTAAAAACCGAAAAGAACCTGTGACAAGAAATGAAAACTCCAATTTCTTCACGCGCCGAAGACTTCAAAGGTTAAATTGACGCCCAAACTGAAACACACGCCTCGGGAGGCCCGTTAATGTCAGCACAAACTGACATCATCCACAGTGTGTGTAGGATAAGACAAAATCAGCAGAAGTTAACAGATACGGACAGAGACAAATGTGTTTATAAATGCATACAGGTTATGATGCCACGCCTTCACACCAACAAAATCAGTGCTCAAAATTAGAGGTGACGCTGCTTGAGATAATGAAAAAACGAAGAGAATGGGAACCTAAAATTGCGCATGTGTATAATTTTGAAAACATGTTGCACGACAAACACTTTTCTATTTGTAAAACGTGTAAATAGAAACCGTTTTAATACAGTATACGGTTAAATAATGGCGCTAATAATGCTAAACGTGATGATCAAAAGCTGCGTCCGTGGTTCTAAACAAACAGTTGTAAAAATATTGTTTTTGTCAAAAAAGAAAACTAAACACCTACGTTTGGCTTCGTCCTTCACTTCGATGAAGGTTTTGCGTCCGAAACGTCATTTAACAAAAAACATTAATATAGCTAATAATAATAATAATAACAAATACAATAAACAATTAAACAAATAGTTAAATATATTTTCAATTTCCAATTCTATTAAGTTATATACAAATAAACTAGCAATTACTTTGGTTTTCCCCATCATCATTTCGTTCAATGCCAAAATAAAACTACTAAAAATTGAGAATACTTGATATAATTCAACTTTGTTTGGGAGATTATGGTCGCATTTAACTCTTACATATTTTGGAAAACAAACAAATTAGACATTTTTACTCATGCTGGAAGGCAACGAGTCTAGGAATGGACTCCGTTCTCTTTTTGTCGCGTATGAGCTCCCAATGCGCGAATTTTGTGTCACCAGCCACGAGTTCATACTTCAAATTGATTGAGCAAGTAAACACGCAACAAAACACAAACTTCTGAAAGCATTTTAAGGCTTTAATAACCCTTAGAACATGAAATTTACAACCGTTTTCATCGTGTCAAGTATATAAATTAATTTGTATTTAGTTTTTGAGAGCATGGATAAGTGTATGGAACAATATATTCACTAAAGAAAATTTAAAATATTTCGAATGAAAAGTTAAATTTGTTAGGTATTGCAAAGTTTTGAAAGGCATATCTGTTTGGATAAGATAACAAGAGAACACCTGGAGATGAATTGGGAGATAATATAAGTAAATAAAATGCATCAGTTTCAAAAAATCTAAAATAAGTCAAACGCTCAGCACAAAAACAAAATGCATTTTAACACTTTAAATTAGAAAACTCTTCGGTGTCAACAATTGTTCTAAACTTAAGTTGACACCAGTTTTCAAAACCTTTTTGAGTTTCTTGGACTTAAAAGGCACCGTAAACTAACTAACACCGATTATCTTTGAACAAGTCTCAAATATTGAGCAATAAAATCATATATATGTCGCCGCTGTTTCAGTTTGTTTTTTGCCAGAAAAAAGAAACATATACGTACAGACATTCAAAATATTACAAAATTGTTACTTAAAGATTAAAGAGAAGTAAATTATAAGTAAAACAATTAAAAGTATTTTTTTGCGAGAAAGATCTAATATAGAAACCGTGGAGCTTATTGATAGAGCTCCCTCCCTAACCTAAGACCAAATATAAAGAAAAAAAAAACAGCGAAATCTTACTGAAATTATTAATTTTATTAATTATTGCTTTGTCATTTCACACTGAATCGGTCTAATTCTTGTACAAACTTAAAACAAATCTTCTCAACACTCTAACGGAACAGCAGGAGCTGCCTGAAGGAATTCTTCTTGAAATTTGCAGGAACCGGAACGAGTAATACTAAGTAGCTTCTCGTTGTTTAAGCCGAACCGCGAGAGGATAAATACCTTGAGAAATGAATCTCATGCTTGTAAATGTTGACGATTGCTTTTGAGAGACCTGCAAAAAAATAAGCAAAAACTAATTTTAATCTCAGTGTTTGTTTTTTGTATTTTGATTTATTGAAATTAACACAAGATGAAACAGGAGTTTATAGGGAATTTTTTGTGACGTCATTTGTTTGCATTTGACTATGAACTGTGATCCACTTACCCAGCAAGACAAAATGTTCTGAATATTGGAAGAACTAGATAACACTAAGCTCTCCAGCGATTTTGAGTCTGATATCTCAAATAACACGTATTTGGCGCAGCTTTGGAAACTCAAAATTGTACAGTGTTTATATGAGCTCATTAAGCCTAGCAGCAAGTTTTGAAAATCTTTAATTATAACTCAAAAGTTTACAAAGCAACTAGCTAAACTATTTCTAAACAGTATTCCTTTATTCCCTACACAACTGAAAATGATAACATTTTGGATGTTAAGAGAAACTTTAAAAACGTGCTGCTAGGCTGGGTAGCAAAACCCTTAATGAACTATAATATAAACTCTGTAAAATTTTCAGTTTTCAAAGCTGCGCCAACTACGCATTATTTGTGATATCGGACTCAAAATCGCTGGAGAGCTTAGTGCATACGATTAAGTACATTTTTACTGCAATTTCTCGACCAGGCAGTTTAAAATAAAATGTGATAGGACCTGAGCAGTTAGGTACGTAACGGACTTTAAACCCATGCTTCCCCCACGGCTAAGAAAGAGCCCTGCATCAGTATCGTAGAGGTCATTGGTTGGAATCCAGTTGAAGTTTGATTTTTTAGGATTCACTTTAGCAGATATTTCATTCGCGTACATAAAATCACAAAATGCTTGTTTCCTAAAAGATAAAACCTAAGAGATAGTGTGATACAAACCATCGCTTTGTTCTTGTATAACAGACTCCATCAGGTTCGTCAGATTATTAAGGGCTACTCTGCCCTCTGCATCAACATCAACGTGCTGTGTAGTAAGGGACAAGTCAGTTTTCTGAGAATCAAGACTTTCTGAGTAAGAGTAAACTTTGCCACAGAGATTGCAGTTTAAAGTATTTTTCACTTCAAAAACTATTTTTAAAATACGTAAAAGGAACGAAAATATTATGGGCAGTTTATCAAGTTTAAAAAAAAGCAAACCACGATATAATTTGGTAATTTTCAACTATAAACTCATTCCACAAGAGGTCCATTTACTTAGCTAATCTACCTTTAAACAACCCTAAGTGACAGAAAGTTGAGTAAAAAGCTGAATTTTCAAGCGTTTACACTTTGTTAGTGAGATTCATTTTTATTAGCTCAGAGTCACAAACTTTTAAAGCTATTAGAATAAGAGGAATTGGACGCCCTTTCTTGTAAATAGAAGATAAGCTAACCAACAGCACACTTTTCTTCCTTATCCCTAAAAATTGTTTGCGCTAATATTCTACTGCTGGCCAATTTCCGAAACAACTACTTTCCATTGTAATTCATCTACAGATAACAAAATTTGAAGGCAGCTTCTGACAAAATTGTTTACTCGAGCGGCAAATCTAATTGCATTTGTCAAATCAATAAATTTAAGTATAACTGCAACTTAAAGATATTTCAAAATGTTACTTTAGACCAATCTTCTAAGTCCATTACAGAATATAAGATATATTCTTTCTACAAAAACTCAGCCTCACCTGCAGCAATTCAATTGCATCATCAAAGCCTTGAGCAGACCAAAGATCCTTAATATCATCAACTTTAGCATACCTACAATAATTTCAAGATTACTGCTTGGTCCTACTAATATCTTTCAGAAAAGGGCTTATATAGTTTGACATAAAGTGTAAAATACATACCGTGGCCAATACCAAATCAATCTCAGAATTTTAATTCTCCAAAATCAGTTAATATAAGGACAACTACTTTTTTTGAATTCGAGCAATATCTAGTTTTTCGCTTTTTGTGCGTGTCAGTTAATCTATCTACCTACATACGTACCACCTACCTAACGAACTATTTTTCTATCTACATATATCTATCTGACTCTCTATCTAATCACCTACCAACAAAGTCTATCAATCTGTTTGCCTGTCTGTCTTTCTACGAATCTATTGTGATATTATGTGTCTCTCCTGCGAATACAAACAGTTTCAGTTTCAGTTTATTGTATTTTTGCAACACAAATATATACATTTACAAAATTGATTAGGAATTACTCTTTAAGGAGGCAAAGGAAGCCCACAAGAGACCAAGAAGCAACCAGAAATGTCGTTTATAAAAAGACCGCTAACTGATTGTTTAAAAGGTTCGTTAGTAAATATATTATCTATAAGCGAGGCTTTATGTGCTGTTATTCGAGTTGGTCGAGTAATCAAAGGAAAAAACATTCTGGAATAAAGTAATTCCAAAAACTCCCCTGTGATTCTGTGATGAAAATGTTTCATAAGGTTCAGATTCCAGTCACCCAATAAATAAATAACTTTGTTTTCTCTACTAACAATGGTAATTAACTTATCCATTTCAGAAATAAAATCGTTCAGGCTACGCTCCGGCGGGCTGTATCTAACGCCAATCACTGTTTTTTTTCTTTTGTCTGTTGATTTCGACGAACAAAGATTCAGTATATGAATCAGAGAGAACAAAGTCAGCGCGAATTTTGAAGTCTAGGTATTCGGAGAGATAAAGGCCGATACCTCCGCCAATTCTGTCTGCTCTATGTTTGTGAATAAAATTAAATCCAGGAATATCAAAACTATGACTGGAATCATTTAACCATGTTTAAGTTAAAGCAATTGCAGAAAAATCAAGAGCAATATTACCTAAAAAATTGCAAAATTCTTCAAACTTTTTAGAAATAGTGCGGATACTAAGATGCAGTAGTGATAATGTATTATCATTATTATTCAAATTCAGATAACTCTGGGATTCAGATAAATATTTATTGAAACTTCCTTCAGTATAATATTCACAATCAAAAGACTGAGGGTAAAAATGAGAATCAGGGTCTAAGTCATTGCACAAGCTAAATTCTTTGTGGGAAGAACTCAAAAGAGGATTGAATTTTAAGTTAGAAAGTCTCTCAGCGTCATAACTGATAAAGCCATGTTCATGTTCAAATAACACTAACTGAAATTCATCGTCGTCTAAATCATTAAATGGTAAAAAGGCTAGTGGATTAATACTCATCTGTACGTGATTTATCGCGGATAATTAGACGATCTAAAACAAAGTAGGCGATCTTGCCGGCTTCTTTCGCGGCTTTCAGCATGGGTATCTTGCGCTGTCTCTTTTGTAGAGTCACCGGTGATAGATCTTCAGATATGAACAGATCAGTAGGTTTCTCCTTGCGAGCCTTCCGTACCACTAGATCCTTCTGCTTCCAATCGCGTAACTTACATACAATAATACGAGGCTTTCTACACTTGACGTTTAACGTTATAGCCACATCCCACATGCATTGCGTTTTGATAGATAGTTATGTTCTTTGAGAACCTAAGCCTGCTTGCAAGATATGCCATGCCTAGAAATATCAAAACAGCTGCTAATAAGATCTAGCGAAGGCAGCAAGCCCGGTCAGGATTAAGCGCTGGCTTTATTCTACACCGAAACAGCAGTCCATTGCTGCTAGCATTCAAGTTCAACTTTTTTATGGTAGATTGAAGGTGTAAAGCCCGCTAACTAACATGGCCTTAGTGATAATATTATTGGCTTAAAGTTAGCAACTAGCACGCTTGTTCTATCTGTAGACTATTCAAAAATGGCGGCGATTTTAATAATCGTTTCAAATTTGCGCGCAATTGTCGTACTAGCCTCTTTCTTGATATAAACAAGAATATGCCACCCTAAACGAAGCTAGTAAGGCTAATTTGAATGTAGAAAAAAGAATATTAAAATCGCCGCCATTTTTAAATATTAGGGAATTGAACATACGAACACAGCAACGGCGATGGGAACGGCATAGAACAATAGCCTTAATTAATTAAAACAAAAGTTGCACGTTGGAATGTAGCGTGCTGACCGCCTGCTTACAGTCGTTTTCATTGATACTCCGCGGAAAGCTCACTTTTGGGGTTCTGTGGACAACGTGAACGTTAAACAATAAAATTTGACAATCTTTGTTTTCCTTCGAGGCTGAACCTTTTACCTTTTACTGTTCGAGTAGCGCGTGCATAGTTGAAATGGAAAATTTATTGCTGATCTAAAACGGAAAAACTAAACAAGAAATAATATTTTTCACAACTGTCGTCGTTTTTGCTCCCGTCTTCTTTTCTTAAAGTCCCTATTACTAGGGTCTATAATTAATGGTTTTCATTTAAGCTACATTCCACGAACATAACGCTTTCATTACTTATCATTAGCCACCTTGCGCAACGAGGACGGGAACCGCTAACAACTGCAGCTCAGAAAATTCACATTTCTGGTTCACTCTTTACTTTTATGTGCGGTTCGTTAGGGTTTGGTTTCTTTGACTTAAACTTTGTGAGTACAAAAATGATTAAATGTTTCTCCATAGAGTTAAACAAATACTGAGAAAATTTTGCTGTTACGTTCTCGCAGTCTCGACAACGCTAAAAAAGGTCTTCTTACGCTGTAATTTTAGCGATATCTCCGTGCAGGTGCCGAGCTCGATGCATTCCAACGTGCAGTTATTGTATTTGCTATTGTTATTTGCTGTCGCGTAAGGTTCAAATGTCAGTTGGAACCTGAGCTACTTTTTAGCCATGCCGCTCTGACCAGGTCTAAAAAAAGGTGCTGCTGTCAATGGTAAGCCGTGGCGTTTCACTACACCAAAACCGGTGTGGTAAAACCTTCATAAAATCATTGAACTCATTGTTATATTGTGTAATTATTGCAGGTATGAAAGGAAAAACTGGGCACGGAAACAGATGGTAAAGAACCCGTTCTCTTACAGTACAGGAAAATAGCAGTCAGAAATATCAATGCAAGACTAACCTTGTGAGATAAGAGCACTTACCCTACCCCTAGTAATTCCAGACTGTAATCAAACAAAAAATGTTCTCACTACTCCCCTTGTAAGGCCAGTCGCCAAAATTACGTTCAAAAAGCAGCAACATTAACTTTCTCCCTGGTTCTTGCAATCGCCAATTTTTTTTAACCTAAACCAACAAGGATGCTACAACTAAAGGCGGATACCTTTTCTGGATGCTTTGTTTAGTTTTAAGACACTGCTTAAGCCTGGCATTTTTTATTTTTAGAATTGTTTTACGCACCCGCCAAAAAATAAATATAAAATTGGTTTTCATCACTTTTTATTTCTTCCGACGCACTCCCGGTGTGATCTGTTGGAGTATTGCTGTTATAAAAAAAATAGTAAATGCAAATTAGAAGTCGAATCTCATTCGGCACTTGATCGGTTACGTTTCAAATTCCGTGCATGATGCGGTGCACGTTTGTACAAAGTCAAAATGTTTGAAAATAGTTTTCCCTCTTTGACTGTAAGCTAACTTCATTCTAGCTATGAACACTTAATAGTTTTGAATTTTGTTGGAACTCATTATTAAAGAATTAGAGTGTTCAAATATGACATCCTGTTGGGTTTTGTAGTAGATTTTTACTTGTAGTACGCTTCTCTAAAGCTTGTAACGTAACAAAAACTGCTTGACAAGTTGCCGAAATGTAGATCTAGGTTCTAATTTTCACAATGTAACAACACAAATAGTTTAGTGTCTTTCTAGCGCTATCGTCGAACCACAAGTTTATGGAAAAGCTGTCCCGTTTGGCAGCCTCCTGGATTATATCCAACCTTTTTACGTTTCACTATGTAGAATTTAGCCGAGTGGATGGCTAACAAACTCAGTGTGCATGGACATCCACTAGTACAGAAAGTAAGATTTGCAGTAGTTTAGTTGTCGGGTGATACAAGCCCGGATGCTAGAAGTCCATGAGACCACGAGATCTTTTTGTTCAACTGTTTGGTGAAAATACCATTAATAAAGTTAGCGAATAGGAAAATATAATTTTGGGAATGGTAAGTTCGTTTTCTGCTACTGCTAATGCAAGATATCAATTACTTTCACTGACTATAGTACAGTGACAATAAAAATGTTCTTAAAACGCCTTGAACAGAACTAAACCCTCGCAGTGTAGCCCTGTAGTCAGCTATTTTAAAACAGCCCATCTCACAGTCCAATCGTCAGTCTGTCGTTGCAGCCTAAACTATGGAATCGAAGTCCTTCTATATGATCCATTAATTCCAACTTCACGTCCTGTTTTTCTGCACTAGTGTACGAAAAAACTAGCATAGACAAAAGATGCTCTAAGAACTACATAGAAATAGTTCTTATTGCATTTTTGACAAGTTTTAAGGTTGTTGTTTTTTCATAGAAAAAAATTTGTGCGGCTGGTCAATTGATATTTTAACTGGAAAACTGAGGATGGAACTTAAGTTTTCGTAACCTGTATTGTAAAAACGTCACAGACCTGTCAAAGTCTCACGCATTCGACACACGCATTTTAGTGCAGTCTCAAGCCTGCACATCATCTCTCATTCTCACGTAGTTTAGAAGCAGTCCTGTTTTACTTCAACTTCCAGTCCCGAAGAGTCAGTAAACTTGACCACGGACATTTAGAGTCTGTTGTTACAGCTCTTCCATTACTACTCAGATCAACTCAAAGTTCAGCGTGTGGGTGCTGCGATGGCCATCTACCAATTGTCTCGGTCCAACGAATTGTGACAACAGAACACGGCTGCCTGCCTGCTGCCGTTTGCTGGCGCGGGCAACTTCAATCTCTCATTTTTTATGATAAACTTGACAAGTCTGATGTCGTGAGTAATTTACCTGAATGTAAAAGATATAAGAACATTAAATAGACCCGCAAAGAAACGAATTTCATCTTTGTGTGTTTGATTCGTTGTTTGTCTACTTTACCTTAAAAAAACCGCTCGTTAGACTGAATTGCTAGAGGGAATTGCCGATCGTTCGGAGGGAATCGAGGAATGCGTCAGGCAGTTTATACAAATCCCACACAGACGCTGCTCTCTTTCAGTTTGGAATTCCCCTAATATAAATGAGTGATAGGAATTAGGAGTGTAGACTAACGTCCCTGTTCAAAGACGGTGGGATGAAAGGAAGACCGCAAAAATGTTTAAACCAAGACAAAAGTTTTGATGGAACCCAGGACTTCCGCTTGGTACTCGGAAATCTGATCCGAGCTCGCCAAAAAGAGTGAGCTTTGTGATGAAACAATTTATTGGGAAAAAAATGTTTGAAGACAAAGGTGCGACTAAAAATTACCACTTGTGGAGATAAACTTTTTATATATATATTAAGAACTATATTAAAAACTATACTTTAATTTATATTTCACGTGCGGGAAACAGATCAGTTCTTGCAAGGCTTTTGTAGAAAAATGTTATCATTCTTTATGTTTAATCCATTCAGCGTTTTTAGGATTTTTATTTTGCTCTATAGACAATAATCATGAAACAATCATTCACTATTTTAGGCAAAATATATGTTTAATGCAATCTTAAAAGTGATCGAATAATACTAATAATACATGGAGAAATTTATAGAAGTTGTATTCTAATCACTCTGCAGTGAACCGCATACAAATTATTTATAAACTATCAAGACAATAACAATACACAATATGTACAGGGAGGGGTATCTCGTTTATTAGCCTGTGTCATTATAGCCCGTACATTTCTGAGATCTGCGAATGAGTGACGATGGCTAGAGATACCTTCGATGGTAACTCTTAGATTCACTCTCCTTAATATACTCTAGTTCGAATTATACTTGCAAATACGCTAAACAAACATTATGCACGAGTTAATGAAACTGCTATGAAAAGACTCTATTGTCCTTAGGCCTTTTATAAATTCATTTAATTAATGAACCAGCACTCAACAAATAATCTGACTCAATTAAGGCAAAAGTGTTTACTTAAGTTAGCTTTTGTTCTTTTGTTGATATCTGCGTTGTTGTTTATTTTTTGAATACCATTTACTTCTTGTAATTTCAATCTTGACCTTATTGTTTTGTTTTGTCGTAGTTTTTGCCTTTTGCTAATTGTAATTTCACCCTTGATTAGTTTTTCTATATTATCATATAGTTTTTATGTTTCTCAGTTGATCTGATGATGTTGCCGGGATGGCAACGAAACGTTGTGTTCTAGCGCAGTTAGGTTTTGTAATTAATGCCGATATTGCCTATAAAATTAAAAAATCGCGCAAAATGAAGTTAACGTTAATTGAGCTGAAATTTTAAACTTAGAAACTTTCTTTCTGACACCTTAAAAGAAAAAATAATATAATTGTAAGAATATTATTAAGGAAGAGATTAAGACTTTTTTCTTACGTTTCAATACATTTTGGCAAATAATATAATTCATATTCAAGTAATATTCAGTTTCAACAAAGATTAAGAATGTTTGAATGGCGGGAGAGGTGTTTAAAAACACCTTTCAGCCACGAATATACATTGTTAGAATAACTTCTCTATTTTAAAAACACAATAGTGTTTACTTAATTATTTTGTTTTATTCATACAAAGAATGTTTGCCCTAATTCACCCAACACAACTAATTAATGAATTTAGTTGTGCATTTTCATACGTATGCATTCTGCCTTTAGTCGAGCGTTAAATGTCTTCGGTCACACTTTTGGAAGATGACGGGTCGGTCGAGGATTCGGTCACTGTTACCTGATACCAATAAAACGATTACGTTGAACAAGCGGTTCTAGCATCAACAAGGTTTAAAAACTAAATAATCCGAACCTTATTTTGAGATGCAGCGAAGCGAAAGAGTTATAAAAATTGCGGTTCTTGACCAAGAAGGACTCCTGCGAAACTCAGAATGTTCAAGCGATGTTGTCCTCGACGCTTCTTGTCGAAGTGGATGCCAATAATTTTAACTACTGGATTACAAAGCTTTTCCCACTTCTCCAAGAAGTGACTAACCAAACAAAGTGTGTTAGGCTTCAACCAAAATTGTGAACCAAATATTTGATGTGCTAAGGAAAAAGAGAAAAGGAGAAAAATACCGTAGAGATTACAAATCTTCCCAAGTCACAGGATAAAACGTAAGTATTTTCATAAGACATAAACTATAAACGCTGTTCTTCTAATCTTTCTTTCGAGGACTTTAGCGTCTTCAACAAGTAAAAGGAACAGTGGGGATTGTGTTATGTATAAGATGCTCTTTGTTAGAGAACTAAAATCAAACAACTAATAAGCTTCTAACATAAAAATGTAATAAGGCCATATCATATTTTTAGAAACTCGGTTTTACGGTTGCTTCTACTGTACTTGTTTGTTTAAATTAAATTCTTTCAACATTATTAATATTTATTAGCTATAATTTTTTAATAAAATAAAACGTTAAGCAGGAGGGTTGGGATTACGAGAAAAAGTATGCGTTTGGAGCAACGCTCATTTTTTGCTAGCTAATGTAAAAAAACTCTAGAACAAGTTTAAATTATTATTATTTTTTTTTTTTTTTTGATATTTAGATTTGGAGCTTGAATCCAAAAGAATGTACTAAATTCCTCGATGGAGTTTCGTTTGTCTCTATCTTTAAATTATTGCCGTAAACGCCAAATAAATACGGATTCCCGGTTTCTCATCAGAATTTTTCTAAAAAGTAAATGAGGCATGGGTCTTATTATTATTATTTTTTGTTCAGAAGCATGTATCAGAGCAAATGCCTTTGCAACGTTGTAAGATAACAATAACAACTCTTTATTTATAAATTACAAAATAATTAATACAGATAGTTTTAAAAAATAAAAATTATAGAAATTAATATCACTAACAATGAGCAGGATAAGAATATCGGTAATGAAGTCTGAAAATTATAATATTCTCTTCGTTTTTTTATTTTTAAAAAAATTTAAAAAAAAAAGGTTCATAGCGGCGGCTTTTTAGCAATGCGGGCGCCGATCAGAAACCGGAAATTTTGCTTTATTTGGCCTAATACGGTCGCTTTCGACTTGTTCTTATAATACTCTGTCTTAGGATACGCATCGCTTTCCTTCCCAAGACGAGACGATTGAGAAGCCTCAAACTACAAGTTCAAAAGAAATCACAAAATTTTAAATTGTTTTCTTTCCCTCGATACTTTTTATTATCTGCTATCATTAAGGTCGGTGCTGTTTATTCGGTTGCTTTGGTATTGTTTTTATAATGTTCTGTCTTCGAAAGGTAGAATACACATCAACTCCCTTTTTAAGATGAAACACGTTCTTTACCAGTGTGCGGGAGTTGACCCCAGGGGGGTTATACAGCGCTACAACGAAGTAATAATCTCCGTACGGGCTTTTAGCCTTTGCCATTCCGAGTTCTTTTGTTTCCTTCCAAACCATTTGAACAAAATGATGGTTTTGTGGCGTTAGCTCGGGATAGGAGAAACTATAATTCTTTATTTCCTTGTACCACAGATTTGTCGATTTAGAGGCACCGTCCTTTGTGCTTTGCCACAACTGTGCTACGCTCTCCCCATTCTCCTCCTCAAGGTCCGCGGGAGTTATTGATTGTTTGATCGCCAGCATGTTCGCCAGCTTCTGCGCGCGCTCAGCTAAAGTTTGAGACCAGTTTAATGGTTGCACGTGGTGTTTATCTCGGATTTTGTTATGTTCTTCAAGACACCGCTTCTGCCATTCATCTGTAATGATGATAAGTGATGATGACTATCGCAAGCAAAATACTAATGATAGTGCTAGCAACTGCAATATCACATCAACATTGATGACGATGGCGATGATGGTAGTGATGCTGATCTTGATATGATGCTTCTGATGCTGATGATGATAACGATGAAGAAGAAGATGATGATGATGATGATAGCACTGATGATGATGATTTTGATGAAAGTGACAGCAATGATGATGAAGATGATGATAATGATGGAGATGGTGGTAGTTGTGGAGATGATGGTAATGATAATGGTGGTGATGACGATGATATTGATGATCATGGCGATGAGGTGATGGCGACGATGACGATGAGAATGACGATAGCGTTGATGGTAGCGACAATGCAACGAAAATGATGATGATGATGGTGATGATGATGATAATGATGAAGATTATAATAATAATTTTGATGATGATACATCCACGGAAAAATAGATAGATTACATTGGTTTTGAATGTCATTACAATTCAGTGGGGCATGGTAGTCCTATTCGCATATCCCATCACTAAAGACCCAGATTCGTAGATGAGCTGAAATTTCTTGATCTACAAATCTAAACCCAACTGTTATTTTAAGCTTCCTCCTTAAACCACTTATCAAAATCTAAAGTCGACCACTTAAAGTCTAAAGCCACTATCGGATTAGAAAGAGCTCAAAATTCCAATCATGTGAATGAATTATTCCAATTTCAGTATTTTCAATATCTGTTTGCAATTAAAGTATTGCACGTGATGTAACAGACGCTACTTCTTTACTACAGAGTCTGGTTTAAAATAGATTTATGCACATGCGTGAATATTTAAACAATAGCATTCCGTTTACGTTATTTACACCTTATCCGGGACAAAGCTATCGTAATCGTCAAGCCTAAAGGGTAAAACTTCAAATTCGTAAAGGTTCGAAATTTTTCCGAGTCAAATCACAAATTTTTTGAATCAAATCACAAAAAGGTGACAGAAACGAAGTTTACAAATATACACTCAGCTGGTAAGAACTGACTACAAGGTTCTGGGCTCGAAACTTGGGTGTGCCTAGATTGCTAATGCTGAATCAACTCCTGTTAGCAGTTAGCCCACAATAGACTAATGTCCAGGGGACTTTAAAAAACTAATCCGTCGAACACTAGAGAAACCAGAGATAAGCGCCCGCGTGGCCACGAGGGTCATTAAACAATGATGCTTAAATATAAGTAAATTTTACAAC
>JAOBBB020410836.1:0-16848 GCA_025331005.2 Zoanthus gigantus | reverse complement strand
TCTCTCTCTCTCTCTCTCTCTCTCTCTCTCTCTCTCTCTCTCTCTCTCTCTCTCTCTCTCTCTCTCTCCCTCTCTCTGTCTCTCTCTCTCTCTCTCTCTCGGTCGTAACGTGATCTTTCTATTCTATTTTAAGAATTCTCCTTAGGCACTTGTTGGAAACACGTCGATTCGTTGGTCATCTCCCTTGTTCATTTTCCATGTTTCACACCTCTAAAGTAGCACCGGTACAACTAGGGTTTTAAACACTCTAAGCTTGGTCCTCTTCGTGATGCTCCTTGAGTTCCATGAGTATAATGAAAATGTCATAAATGAAATCTACGTCGGTGTTTCTACATAAACAGTTTGACAAATAGATACGTTTTACACCATAGTGAGAAGAATTTTCGGACTGTAGTCCATCGTTGGAGTAATGACGACGAAGGATTACAGTCCAAAACGTCAGTTTGAAAATTTTTCTCAGTACGGTGTAAAATTTACCTATTTGTAATAGCAGTTGTTTCTTATAAAAGGTTGGGGAGAGGACAATAGTGGTAGCGGTTTCACTTACCTGAAACAATCGAAAGTTCCAGTTTACACTCACCAGGAGTGCAGACAAAAGCACTCGGTATCAGAGAATGACAATATTTGCGTTGGTGGAAGAGGAAGCAGTTCCTGTTTTGGCGATAGTGGTGGTCCCCTCGTGTGTGAA
Organism: Zoanthus gigantus; assembly: GCA_025331005.2. NCBI lineage: Eukaryota > Metazoa > Cnidaria > Anthozoa > Zoantharia > Zoanthidae > Zoanthus > Zoanthus gigantus. The sequence goes on along the minus strand of JAOBBB020410836.1, from coordinate 16,160 downwards.
GAGAGCGGAGCTTGGGTCTTGCGAGGTGCATCTTCAGGCGTCTTCGGAGATTGTCCGGTTGATAAATATTCGGTCTATACCCGTGTTAGCTCTTATATTGACTGGATCAACGGTTATACTGATGGGAGTGGTGGCGGAGGAGAAGGTAGGTCAGGATCATTCATTATCAAAATTTATATGAAACTGCTCACAACCCCTCCCTTAGTTTAGAGTTAAAGTCAAGATTGGTTAGACTTGTTTCTAAAATACTACTTACCTACTCCTCTCTTCGGAATTAAAGTCAAGGTTGGTCAAAAATGTTTTTGTGTAAAATATACTCACCTAGTCAAGGTTGGTCAAACTTGTTTTTATAAAACATTTTCACCTACACCTCCTTCGGTTTAGAATTAAAGTCAAGGGTGGTCAAACCTGTTTTTATAAAACATACCCACCTACCCCTACCTTTGTTTAGAAATAAAGTCAAGGTTACTCAAACTTGTTTCTATAAAACATTCTTACCTACATTTCCCTTTGTGTAGAGTTAAAGTCAAAGTTGGTCAAACTTGTTTTTATAAAACATACCCACCTATCCCTCCCTTAGTTTAGAGTTAAAGTCAAAGTTGGTCAAACTTGTTTTTATAAAACATACCCTTCTACCCCTCCCTTGGTTTAGAAATAAAGTCAAGGTTGGTCAATTTTGTTTCTAAGAAACAGCACGAAAATGACATGAGCGATATGATTGGCTATCAAGTCGTAAGAATTTACAGTTTCTTGAAAGAAATAGAACTTTACATAAGTGCTTCGTATATCGTCTTTCTTGTTGTGAAATCAAAAAGCAATAATTTTATAAAATTAAAGAAATAAAACATGTTTTCTATGCTTTCAAATTCTGGTGAAAACCACAGCAAAATTTGTGAGAATTCTCAAGCAGGTCTCGGGTTTTCACTGATCTACTCTCGAATTCTCCCAAAGGTTCTTTCGGTTTTACCAGGCTATGAAGGCACGGAGAAAATGTTTTATTTCTCAAATATAATCAATGTCGAATGATTTATTTGTTTTAGAGGAAGTTTTTCTTTCTTCAGCTTCTTGTCAGGATACTAACCAGTTCTGTGAGTACTGGAAAAAATTATGCGAGACTGATGAATACGTAAAACTAACCTGCAAGAGTTCCTGCGGCAAGTGCTAAGGTTAAAAGTATCTTGGACCACAAGTAAAACCAAAACAATATTTCGATAACTTCGTATCAAGAAATAGTTGTTGTCACTGGTGATCTTTAACCGTTCTTCTAGTTTTCTGGAGCAAATACTTCTTATTTGTAACAAAAAACAAGTTAACTTGTTTTTGTCTCTAAAAATTTAAAATTTTGTTTTTTGTCGTCTTATGAGACTTATTAATAAAATGAATCCACATTGAAAAATAAATAATTACAGCTCGTCACTTGTATGTGGCGTACGTCTGCACTTTCCCGCCTTTTCTTGGCAGTGGCTAATTAAGGGCGGGAAGCGCTCACCGTTTCAATTAATTGCGAAAAAAAATATAACTGTCAATAAATGCCATTGTTTAAAAGTTTTATTTTATTCAAAATTAATTCCTTTGACTAAATTTCTACAGAAGTAGTTTTCTCAAAAACGTTTCGAAAATTTAACTTACGTCAGTTACCATGACAATTGGAGTACTCTGAGTCGCTGTTTACACTTCAAGTTGAGTGGCCTCCGAGTACTCCGAGATCACATCTTGCAAGTGACCCAACTGGGTCATACCCGGGAGTACTTTCGGATAACGCTGCGACCGTTTAGACACGCATTTTTGGGTAACTCGAGTGACCCGGGAGTACTCCGAGATAACTCGAGTGTCGCTAGTGTAAACGGGGTCCTTAAGTGAAGTTTGTACGGCTAAAAATTACTATAAATAAATATGCAGGAATTCTAGTCATATTTTTACTAACTTTACACAATCGGGTTTTCTCCTAACGCTGCTAAAATGCAGTTAGTCAGTTGATTAAAAGTTAAAAATTATACGCAGAAAGCATAGTCACGAAATTAATTCAAAAAAAGTCTCACGCTTTCGGCGTTTGCTCTTACCACGAAAGTGAGTACTAATCAATGGCCTGTACTTTTCCACGTGAAAGGCGAGCTTCACTTGTATTTCAAAAAACTACAAGATTAACTTCAGATTATTACTGACAGAACATGCCAAGAGCCAAGCTAGTTTTGTTGCTCTTGTTTATGGTTTATGTTTGTAAATACACCGTCTTGAAGCACGCATTAACTCGACTGTGATGAAATGTCGTCATGTTTGATAAAATAAGTAAACAAAACCTACCAAGTTGAATTTGGTCCAGCTGTAAACCTAAAGGTATTCACTTTTCTGCTATTTTCTCTTTGGCGACTAACCTCCAGCGACAAAAAAAATCATTTCTTCACACATATGCTCCACTCACCTTTTCACACTCGCTCGCTGCACTCTGACGACTGTCAGTTGAAATCGCTCAACCTCGTACCCAGGCTCATTTCACTGACGTAGTAATATAAACCTGGGTACGAGGTTAGAAATCGCTCGGTCCCAGAATTCTTGACCGAGTAAAAACAGGGGGGGCAGAAAAACGAAAAGGGAGGGGTGCAAAGTGGTGCTCGCAGTAAGGAAGGGGACAAAACAACCTCGTTCCCAGGGCTTTTCCCTATGTTGTGGGTCCTGGTCCTTTTCCCGACCGCACCCACAACATAGGGAAAAACCCTGGAACGAGGTTGGAGACAAAAAGGTAGACCTTTCATGATGGACATTGTTAACCTTTTATGATAACATAATAAATAAAAATAATAAATATTGATAAAATTAATGTTAGTACTAAGAGGTTAATATTTTACAAGACTATAACTAAAAATATAATACAAATAGCATAAACAAATAGCATAAACATTTTTAAAACTTGCATTTTCAACATAACGTTTCGTATGCTTGTCAACATACATTTTCAAAAGTATGTTACAATTTTTGAAAATCTGTTTATACTGTACAAATGAGGATCTGGAAACTGTCTAAAGTGACACACAGGAAAAGCTTTATTAATACAATAAAATTTTTCACTGCTAACATTGACATTCAATGCCGGCTACAATTCTTGAATAATTAAAGTCTCTAAAACCTTACAATGGGTTTAAGGTTTCCAGAAAAACTATACAAAGACTTCACGACCGGAAAACAGAAGATTTCAAAGCCCTTTTGAAATCTGATCACTTTTCTGCTGTTGTTGACCACGTCAAAACCACTGGTCACAACATATTATAGCTTTGCGCTGTGGTTACACTGGTCGTTTTACCTGTGGGGAACTCTAATTTTACCCGTGGGTAGTCTGTGTTTGTGTGTGACCAATCTTCCCATGGGGAATTTACCTACGGGTAGTTACTATGGATACGTCAAAAAGAACAAAAGAATTCCCCATGACACTTCCCGAACCAAATGGTATGGTTTATCTACGGTTTATCTAACCCGAACCGTCTTCAACCAATCACAAATCAGCTAATGATAAATACAGGAAGCGCTATATGATAGTTTGCATGCTGTGTTATATTTGGTTGTAGTTCGCGCTCAAATTGTGGCATTCGTAAAAAATACGAAAATCAACATCTTCTCTGTGAATCATTCTTTTTGATTGCTTTGTTTTTGTAAACCTCATTCGAACTATTTCTTTGAAACAAACATTTGAAATATTTTTTTCCCTTTTTCAGCCCATACGAACCTGACGATGGTTATCGCTATCAGGTTCGAGCAATTTTTAACGGATTCTTATTCCAGCAGTATAGAGACCACAAAATGAATTCAATCGTGAAACGATGAATACATTCCTGACCTTTCAGTATGAGTGCAGACAACTCATAATCGTAGTTTTCAGTCTCCATCTTAAATTCTCCCGCCAGACGACCACCAGCATTCTATTCGGCCAAGCGAGATCAAATTTTACCGTGGGCAAACATTTTCTATGTAACTGAGACCTGTCAAACGACCGGAAACCCAAGCCGAACCCAACCCAAGGCAAATTCCCCGAGGGAAACCACTTAATCCAAGCTAGTGTAGCCACAACTATAGGGATCATTTTGACATTTTGGCGTTCGGATAAACTGATTACCATTGTAAGATTAAAGAGACTTTAATTATTCAATAATTGCAGCCAGCTAATAATTCCAGTGAAGTTTGGCCTGTAACTGTTGTTTTGTAGTTTATTATATGCGAACAAATTTTAAAAAACACGCAGTAAAGTATTCCAAAATAGCCAACTGGCGTCAACATCTTTTGTTTACGTAAATAAGAACATATGACAAAATCTGTAGTAACTTTAGCAAGGAATTTTTTTAACCCTAACGAGCCTAATGCGAATTTATTGAAATGATTTAATAATTTTTTTAAATACCAAGACTTTTTACTCAGTATTGTATGGCTTTGCCCCTCTCCAAATTAAAGGGCTGTTTAATGACATCAAGCTAATACTTATTGGGTCAAATCATATAACATCTCTTCTAACACCCTTCGACAACTGTTGTGTCGTCCGATAGACTAAAATAGATAACGCAGTGGCTGTTACACTATGTACTTTTACATGAGAATCAAGGAGCTGGTAAAATACATAGTTTCAGAACACTCACAACTGATTAAGTCCCAGACTCCCCAGACCATCATACATCCATGGACACGATCCAAGGGAACCCAGTAGTACGAAAAAAGTTCAACAACAGAGACAATACAGAAACTTATCAATAACACTGACTTGTACCGAGATGGCGACGGTTCCAGCTTCCCACGCCGTGTGGGTTAAGTCTAATTTAATTATCTCTTTCACGTAAAAACTTGTGTATCAATAATAATCTGAACTTTAAACTGGTATACAATAAAAAATGTTGTAGAAAATCCGTGTACAATTATCTGTTTCATCAGATCCAGAGAACCGAGTCAAGTGTCTTCATTTTCTGATGAAAACTGGTTGTGGCCGTTCAAAATATAGTTAGTAAAATTCATTATCTTTGTCAGCTATTTTTATATTCAATAATAGACCATTTCCGAATTACGCTCCACTGCTCACAAACAAAACCTTCAAGTCGAGGCTAAGTGCTAACTTTTCATACAATTGCTGTACTTTTAGCACTTGGCCTCGACTTGATGTTTCTGTTTGTCGCCAGTGGAGCGTAATTCGGAAATGGCCTATTGATATACACGAACAACACTTTTTTTATTCTTTCTGCTTTTCCCGTCAGTGATCGCCTCCATCTACCTCTGTGCTCTGCATCATCTGCGTCTCACAACAACTAACTTCATGTTCCATTTCACTCATGTTTTCTTTCCTATAGGCCTCCTACCTGGCAGTTCCAATCGCATTATCTTTCTACTAGTATATTTATTACTTGTCTCCTCTCTGTACATGTCGAAACCGTCTACGTTTAGCCACTCTGACTTTCTCTCCAAAAACAATTTAAGTGCGCTGCCCTCTGATGAACTCATTTATGATCCTATTTATCCTTCTAACTCCCAAGAGAATCTCAACAATTTAACCTCGGCTACTTCCAACTCTCCTTACTGTCTAGCACAGACTCTAAACCATATCATATTGCAAGTCTGACTGTATAATTTTCCTTTAGTTTGTGCTGAATCTATCCTTTTCAGTCAGCTTCTACCATTTTGTCCTTGGTTTTGCCTTTTCTTCTTCAACTTTCTTGCCAGCAGAGTCATTTTACACACCACCATACTATGCTGTTTGGCTTCATTCTCACTTACCAACCCTTTCCAGTCACTTATCTCTTCCAGTTAACATCGTCTACAAAAAATGTAGTCCACCTGTTTGTTTACAAGACAGACTATTCTATTCTTTTCTTTTCCAGTTGGTTTCTTGAACACACACAATATCTACTTTCTTTTCTCGTTAACTAACTTTTTACCTTTTTTTGCCATATTCGCAACATGCGAAGTCCCAACTCTCTCAAACTAAATATCTTGTTTTTCGCTTTTCTCTCTGCTTATGGACACGCCTTCTTATCCTCCCCTTCTTCGACCAAGACCAGCCCAACATTTTATCGGGGCAGTGCAGGTCAATAGCACCGATGGTGGTCGTTGTTATCCTTTACTGAGCTTAGAAATTTGGCATCTTGACGATGGTTTAACATATAAGCTGTAACATTGTCTAAATGTATTTAATAGCATTTAGAAAACTGAAATCGTTTGGCTACAGGCTACAACTTTCTAACATTAGAAACTGGTCCACTTTCATTAGTGAGAGCTTAATGATTTACAAACTAATAGACTACTGGCAGCAACATTTTAATGTAATGTAGACCTGTTTTGTTTTTTTTTACTTCACAATCATGATTACGGCTCTATGTAGTTTAACTTTTTTACTAAAAACTGAAAATAATTACAAAAAATATATAATTATATTATATTTATTCAAAATTGTCCGAAATTTCATTTTCGAAAATGAACTGCATTCATTTCTTTATTTATCATATTAAAATAAAATGAATGGCTGGAAAACTACGTTGAAATTAATTTGTCAGTGAACTGATATGAGCAAGAGCTCGGACTAAGCCAGCAACTTCAGCAGTAGACAGCTGTTTCGTCCTTTTTGGGACTCGTCAGTACTGTGTAGGGAGCACTTATAAAAAGCAAGCCAAGGCCTAGTTGTTTATTACGCTCAAACAATACCGACTCCATAACATATCCGATCACTGACAAATTAAGAACTACGAATTGAAAAAGCAATACTGTAGAGATTCACATGGCCAAACCCATGTTTGAAAAAGTAAATATCAATGAAGATTTACGGTCTCAAATATATGAAAGATAGACCGCAAAAGATGAATACCGTGAACAAAATGCCGTGTCACGGATGGCTTTTTATCATATTAACATTACAGTCGAGTGCCCCCTGCAAATAGCAAAGTTAATCACTGAAGGGGACACGGACGTGTTTATATATCAATTGCAAAACAACAGAAAGAAAGACTCACTTTTAAAAGTAATTAAAAAAGAAAAAATGAGAAAAACATGCACGCATATCTTTAAAATTCCTTTCTTTTCATATCTATAATTATCTGATCAGTGTAATTATTTTTTTCTTGTAGAATTTGCAATAATAATTGGTGTCCCTTTTGTTTGAAGTTGGGCTTAGGCTGTTTTCTCAATTAATAGAAGGTGACCCTTTAAATGACAGCTTAGTGCATGAAACATACAACCGCGAATCAAATTACTGGTAAGCCACGTGCCAGCTTTCTGTGTCTTTTCCTTACTGTGATTACCTTTACATATCAGTGGCGCAAAAGGGCAGTTGTGTCTGTTGTCCAGTTGAGCAAAGACCCTTTTTGAAAAAACCTATTTTGGTGACTCAAATAAACGTAATCGATATTTTGGGACGGGGCTTTTCTAGGCGTAGATTTTTGAGGAGTTGTTCATAGAAATTTTTCCTCAAGTGGGCTTTGTTGTTTTTGGTGACGTCGTTCGGAGCCATCTCAATACTTCAATGAGGGGTAGCATTGTAGCCATTCACTAACGCTTGCAGGACATCTTCTTACCGTAACGTGTTCGAGGCTGTAAAGTAGTGGTATTTACGACCCTTCAACGTCAGCATAAACCATATGACTAACGCGGCTTTGGTATCCACTACCGTCGAAAAAAGAACAAATCTTTTTTGGTCGTCTCTTTTATCTTTCAAAGTTTTGACCAACGCGTACTTCAACATAGCATTGACAATGGTGAGGAGATACTTGTACCCTTTGTTCTTCGACGCCAACTTTGCATGTCGACCAAATCGGCCACCCAATGATGCTCCATCCCCATCACCCTCACCTGTAAGTTAAAGCATTGTTGTCCAACAGGTTTGTGTAACGCATAGGCCAGATCCGCTTCTAACAAAACTAGAAGCCTTTGTCTAGGCTTCTGCTTGGCCTTTTTGGTTAGCTTGATCAAAACCTCTAAAGCGAGTAGCCTTTCAATAATACGTTCGAAGCGTCTTTTCTTAGTCGGTGATCTTTTTCTCTTACTTCTTTCCTGAGGCCATGACGTTTAGTCGTCTCAACATGATTGGAAACAAAATGGCGCGACACATTATACCCACAAAAATAAGTAAGTCCTGGGCTTAGTGAGCCTAGCCTTAATATCTCGAAAACACAGATAGGGTTGGTAGGGTTTTTAATGATATAGCATAACCACTTAAAATACATCATCCAATGACCCCATTCAATGGCGTGGGGTTGCATCTCTTGAAACACAGACAGGTAAGTTTAAGTGGAAAGAAATCGATGTTACAAGATACGAAACAATCAGAAACGTTAATGGTCTTCATGACTTCAGCTTTTTTTTACTTTTCCTTCTCCTTATATATAGTGACGTCACCTCTCGTTTGGGTGCTTCCCAATCTCGAGCAACATTTTGCCTTTTGGGGTCCTATGACAACAAGGTTCTAACCTCCTTTGGATGCTTTTCCCTCTTGATAAACTTGGGTCTGCTCTTCCCCTTTTCATGTGAACAAGGATGGCGACTATTGTACTCAACAACGCTTTAGTTCCCGAAAAAGTCCGTTAAGAGAGACATCGCTATGACGATAAGTTAATCCATCACGAAGGGTTTCAAATGACTTCATGGAAAAGATTAAAAGAAAGAACCCAGTGGTGCTCGTCCTCATTCTATCGAAAAATAATGTGAACAAGCGGTTAAATGTATCTTGAACCACTGTCAAGCCAATTTTGTTGTCCAGGTGATTGAAATAGGTGCAGCACCACCTCTTCAACCTGTATATTACTGTTTCTTCACAGTGTGTCCTTGAAGTAACAAACCACCACCAAGGGCCATGTGTTTAATCAAGCCTTGTATCTTTTTCTGTGGCATGGATCCTGTTGCCAGTTTGACCGAGGATTTGGCTGATCTAACAGCCAGCCTCCCCGTTACCTGTTTTTCTGTACAGGGGAAGCCTTTCGGGAGGTGAAATTCAGCCGCAAAGAATCTAAAGCGATTCTTTCTGACCTGACAGTTACAGCCTTCGTGTTCATTTTATTGATGGTTGGATCTCCCGATGTCTTTCCAACAGAAGAAAGGTTAAATAAATCCTTTACAAGCCTATGGAGCCGGCGCTTAACTCAATTGGTACGGTCATGGATGTCGAAGTTAGCTCAGACTTTGTCGTGAAATGGGTTGCTTCATTCACTATAAATGGATGCGGGGACGATAGAGATGGTCCAAGAGCATGAACTATATAAATATGTACAATTTTTCTTTAATTTTGGATGTCTCCTTTGCTTAGCCTGCAGAATGATGGACTCTTAATCCATCGGTCGTACGTTTTTTTGTAAAATTTTTTATTAATTGTTTTTTTTTAATTTGTTTTTTCATTGTTTTGGGAGTCTCATTATTTTTCCCCCCTTTAACCACAATATTTTTTGTTTCGGAGAGCATTCTGTAGACCATGCCGAAACAAAGTTCGGATTTTAATTTTTTGTGTCATTCTAATGTGACATAGACACGTGGCTTCCCCTTAGTCTCTTTTCTTTTATAGAAAGCGCAATGCGTTTGGAATGTGACTGTATGATAAACGTCAAATATAGATAGCACAAACGTGTTAGTAGCGAACTTAAGTAAAAACAAGTTGAACAACTAGTTAAGAAATTAATAATAATAAAAAGTTGGCATCAAGCAATGAAACACCTAATTTTGTTGATTTAATTGTTTTTTTTTGAAGGGGTTCCTTTAACTCTCTTTTAAGATATTCGTCTTCCGAAAATAAAGCAAAACGCGGTAAGCCATTTTTTACTTTTTACGTATGAGTGAACGAGATGAATAGCGCATTCGGTGTTTGTGATGAACCAACTAGGTTAATGCTAAACAGAATATTCATAATGGGTATAGATACGAGCGTACATAAATACTGATGTCGAAATACTGCAAGATGACCAAGACAAATTAGCGATATGCGAAACATTGTGGAAAATAGAACTCAGAGAAGTGTGAAATGTTGAAAGTACGTTGGAAGGGTTCGATGACCAAACACGAAGAATTCAGGCTACAACCCTTGCAGAAGTTAAATTTGAAAGTAGAAGCATTAAAAACGAAACCCAAGAAACAAGAAAAAATATTGCCTTTCGTAACAGAATTTAATCCAGTAATACCAAACATAAAACAAATATTGTCTAAAAACTGGAATTCAATCGAAAACCAACGGTACTTAAAAACGATCTTCCCACAAAAATTAATTATATCGTACAACCGAGCACACTCTCTCAAAAACATGTTTGTTAAAGCAAAACTTTAAACAGTAAGCTAAGAAAAACAAAGTATGTGAGTAAACCACAATTATATAAATATTGTAAGTGAAGCCGTGTAGGCTTGTCACCCCACTATATCACCTGGGTGTCATCATTATCTCTGGCTTAAGATGAAACAGGCACATAGATAAGATCTAACTTCAAGAAAATCTTAGAGGAATCCCAACTACCGTCAAAGACACTGCTTATTATAGCCTTGTACGACCTATAGTAGGATACGCTTGTGCAGCAAAGGGTAGCACAGTTTGTACTTGGTCGATTCAAATATACCTCAAAAGTCACAAAGAGGCTGCAGGAACTGAACAAAAACAGCAAACAGAGACCTGCCGCTATATTTTAAAAAATGGAAACTGACGACCTATAGTTACAGCAATGACACCTTATAAGACACATAAACTATTAAGGTTTTGAAGTACCAGTGTCGCTTACGAACTACCACATGTCCCACACATAATAAGAGAGTGTAACAGACCCCCGAAAGTGTTATGTCAGCATTATAGGATAATTTTCATTTTCCTTATAAGCCACTTGCAATGGCGAGGACTTAACAGTATAACAGTTTATTTGCCATTAAATAAAATTTTACATAATACAGTATTAATACAAATAAAGAAAAAAAAATGTATATTAATGGCGAGGAGGTCTGATAAGAAGTCGTAGGGCTTATTTAAAATATCAGACCTCCTCCTTTCTGTATAGAAAATTACATATACTGTATGATGAAGTGTGACATGATGCGATTAGGGTTGTTAAATTAAGAGTAAGTTGAAATCAAATATAATTTAAGTTTTTTGGTAAATGAAGAGTACGAAATGCTTTCTTTAATTTCATTGCCTAATTTTTAACAAAACAATAGCTAATTATAATTTACAATCAACTATAAATATAAAGAATATCTGATTTATATAACACAGTTTCCAAATCAATCACTTGAATGTTCGTTCTCATGGACTAAATCGAGGTCACGTGGATGAGTTTAAATCGAATGTTCCCCGGCAGGTTAACATCTTGAAAATTGTTGACCAACCGGTGGACATTGCTGTCGCGCGTCACGTTCGAGGGCGGGAGAATTTAATAATTGTTGTTTATTTTTTTATGCTATAAATCAAAACAAATAATGACTGCTCACAAGGGAAACATCTGTTTTGATACCCTCGAATCTCAATGTTTCTTTCGGCTTCGTCTTGAGAAACATCGAGATTCTCGGGAAACAAAACAGATGCTTCCCTTGTGAGCAGTCATTAAGTGTATAATGTTTTTGGGTTCTTTTAAGTTCTGCCGAAAGAAAATCGAGGGATTTTACGAACTTATCTGAAAAGACGTGAGGGATATTTGCTATATAGAATGTTTCATCCTCTCATCAGTTCTTTGAAGACCCGAGTTTAGTCGAAACCAAGAATTGCATGAAGATAACCTTTACGGCACTGGCACTAACACCTTAATTAACGGCAGTATTAACAAAGGTGTCTAAAACAAGCTCTTTTCCAGAATTTTTTTCCTTAAGGTTATGAAAAAGGATTGTTTAACGTTTAAAACTATGCCCATTCCTTCTGCAGATAAACGGAAATCCTGATTTACAGGCTGAGTTTGAGGGGCATCTAATAAGACTGGTTCTCAATTGCACAAAGATAAAACATAACATACTTGGAATAACATCACACACAAGCGAAGAAAAATGTCTGCTATTAAAAGTCTCAGGGCATTTTGTTTGTAAGTAAAGGCTTCCGCAATTTAGAAATATTAACTTTACTGATTGTCAGGGGAGACTAAACTAGTGCAACTAGTTTCCAGAAAATAATTGGCCCCATGTAAGGCATTGTCCAGGAAACGTTTGCTTCTGGAATCTGGATCCCAGAAAATATTTGATCGTGAAATCCGGAATCCTACTCTTTGGAAAACGAAATCCAGCTCTAGGAATCCAAAATCCCGTAAAATAGACCTTTTGGAATCCAGAAATCCACTGAAGTGGAATAATGAATCCAGTACCTGGGAGCCGGAGTCCACATCATGGAATCCAGGATCCAAAACTGTCACGGATCACCTTACATGGGGCGAAACTAGTTAAGCGTTTGATGAAAAATCATTTTCACTTTGAGTTATTCTTGCAAAAATTATTCAATATTTGTTACTTAGTTTTTCTTTAATGTCGTCCTTATGTTTCTAAAATGCAGATTATGGCTTTTGTAAAGCCTTCTTTTAATGTCGTCCTTCTGTTTTTAAAATGCCGATTATGGCTCTTGTAAACCTTCTTTTAGGGTATTTTGTCCTCCCTGTACAACTAGTTTTGTCAAGGATACTGGCTTCATTTCATCCGCTGACAAAACATTTTTTTAACAACCTACAATGTGCTCACTTTTCCTGGAAAACTTCTGGAAATTTGAAATTTTCTTCCAAGATCCTGGAAAATTCCTGCAAATTTCAATTTTTTTTTTCAGGGCCCTGGAAAACTCCTGGAAAATTGAAATTTTCTTCAAGGACCCTGGAAAACTTATGGAAATTTCAAAGTTTCTTCTAGGGCCCTGGAAAGTTCCTGGAAAAACTGATAATTTCCCTCTACATTTTGAAAACTCCTGGAATTACCTAGAAAATTTTTCATCAGTTCTATAAACAAACTTAATTTCAGTTGCTTCTACCGTGGTAGAAATTTATTGATATCATTTTGTTTTCACCAAAAAAGATTATGGGATTGGGTCTTAGAAATATGAATTATTTTTCCCGGAGAACTCCTGGAATTTTGTTATCATCAGTCAGTAAGCATGCGCGTCATGTTATTATTTACCAGGATGACGCACATGTTCTTTAATTTTACATGGGAAAGCTAGCTCTATTATTAGGACTGGTTATTTTAGAGTTAAACTTAGCGTCCTTTTTTGTCGTGTTTGAACGTTACTGGCAGGGTTAGTTCCAACACAAAGTATAATTGTAACCCCTAGTTCACAAGGAGGACGTCTTGGACGTCTAAGGATAATTCTTTTCCTACTGTAAAGGATCGTTCAACACGTTTGTAACACCTTAACTAACAGAAATGGATGGTGTTGATAGTTTGACTTTGTTCAAACTTTCCATCAAACATTGTCCAATTTTTGCTTGCGGGATTGAAATGACTTTCTCGCATGATGCAATCAACATCGCGTGACGTGTTGCAATATGTTTGATGACGGTTGGATACGTTTGAACACTCTTGTATCTATAACACAGTTCAACATAGCACAAAAATCGTCCAACATTACCAAATAATGTTGGATAATGCTTGACAAATATATTTAACCCGTTTGAACCGTGCCTCGAGTCTTAAACTATTGCGTTCTGTAGTGTCCAGGACTTCGGGGACACAGGAGGGCAGAACAAGTGGCGGCCATGTTGGATTGAGTTGTTTATTTGTATCGAGTAATAAATAAAGCGTTATAGAAGTATTTCAGTGGCGACGAGGGTTAAAAATAGTTATAGCAACCAGTTTACCGGACTTTCCACAGTTTGATACGGAGACAGAGCCGACTTCTTTGGGAATACGTACAGTGGAAAAAATGGGATTTATGGTTAGAAAATCTGTTCGTAGCGCAAGATTTCAGGGACAAAATTCAACAAAAAGCTTTCCTCCTTAATTTTAAAATAAGCACGGCAACTTTTAACCTAAACGTTTTAATCTCAAACATTTTTCGGCATTATCTACGCCATAATCAGTTTAAATGCACAATAATTGGAAGTTAGTTTAAATAGCTTATAAGCACGTGCACATGTATATTACAAGGAAAAACAAAAACTATGAAGATAAAGAAAGATTGAAATTCTGGACACGGCTCAAAAAGAATACCAAATGAAGCTTAAGGAAGCCATGCGTATAAAATGGCTAAATCCTGTGTTGAACCACCAAGTGGCGCAAGTCAGTCTTTCTTCATGGAAGTCTGCCTTTGTAGGAAGTGAGTTCTACAACAATAGCTAAAGTATTGGAATCCTTTACAAAGGGAGGACAAGTTCTTGTGTTAGGGCAATTGCTACAAGAATTAAAACAGAGCGTCAAAAGTATATGTATAGAAAGTATCTCTTCTCTCAGTTGAATAATAAATCATTTGTGTTTGATACCATCTCATTGTGAATTTCATAGACCCCAAGCCCCCTCCACCAAGCCCTACCTCTGCTAAAACAGCAACACAAACATTAACTGAGCCCTTTCACAAGGTGAGAGGAAATGTTGTATTAATTATTGTATTATATTGTATTTTGGTTGCTGGAAGTCATAAAATGCCGCACAATCTGTATAAAATCACGTATCTAATTTTTTAGGGATAATAGATGTTGCCTTACTTTGTTGTTCCTCGTGAAAATGCATGTACTTAAGGTGCCTATGACACGAAAATTTTTATTAAACTAAAACATGCCCATTCAAAAACGAGTAAAAATGGCGTTTATGGCATTTTAAAATCGTTCTTCCTTTCAAAGATATTGAGGTTTTCCTGATATGAAAATTACGTAGCTATGACATCGAGTTGTTTTCAGAGTTTTGATTGAAAGTGAAATAGCAAAATCTGGTGCCATGGAAACAAAAACACTAAAATAATCATGTTTACCTTTGGCTGCATGCTATTACTTCACCAAGTTTGACTGATTTTTTTCCAAAAATAGGTGAGATATGGCCTTTTTTACTCAAGCTCTGAAAATAACTTGATGTCATATAGCTAATCTGTTTTGCATATCAGGAAAACCTCAATATCTTTGGAAGGAAGTACACTATTAAAATTCTGTAAATGCCATTCTGACTTGTGTTTGAATGGGCATGTTTTAGTTCCATAAAACTTTTCACGTCATAGGCACTTTAAGGGAGGCGTCGCGTATCTATTAGGGATTTTAAGCAGCGAGGACGTGAACGTGATCGACGACCGCTCAGAAAAATCACCTTTCTGGTTTGCTTTTTACTTCTTTGTGCGGGTCATTTTGGTTTTGTTTTTTTGCGTTAAACTTTGTGAATTTAAAACAATTAAAGGTTTCTTCATGAAGCTAATCAAATACTAAGAAAGTTTTTACTGTTACGCCCTCATAATCTCGACAACTCTAAAAAAAGTCTTTTCACGTTCTAATTTTGGTGATAGCTCGGTGTAGGTGCTCAGCTCGTGCATTCCAACTTGCAGTTATTGCATTTACTATTGTTTTTTTGCCGTCGTCGTCGGCGTCGCCATCCTCATTTCTTAACGTCCTTAATATGTCACAGAAAACGTCGTTGTGATGTTTTAGGCGAGGAAGTTTCAGTGTTTTGATTTATTCAACAACTTACGTCGAAACAAGAATACAATACCCAATTTCTATTTTGTATTATGTATTTATAATTTATTATATACTGATGAGATACAAGGATTTTTCCTTTTACTCAAAAATGATATCGTCATCGCGCGCAGGTAAATACTATTCTTATCTCACACGTGGGGATATTGGTGTCGCAGGGTTACATGATTAGCCAATTGCAAGAGAGTTTCCCGCTCAGGCGCGCGGCCGGTTCTTTTGAAATTGTAGAAATTCCATCAGTATCTTAAAAAATATAATAAACAGAACATGCATTACATGGCGGATTGGGGATATAAACTTTATCCTCTCGTGCTGAAAGTATATCCCTCACTCGTTCAATACTTTCAGCACGAGAAGATAAAATTCGTATCCCATGGCGACCATGCAATATCCTTTATTTATCCTGAGAGGTATCGGCTGATATTTTTTCAAAACTCTTATCTGGTTTGATTTGTTATTTTTAGTTCCCTTCAATATCCGTAACTGAGAGTGTTCATAGATTCGTACCTTAAAAGAAAATTAACTGCAATACTACTATACAACAACTACTACTACTACTACTACTACTACTACTACTACTACTACTACTACTACTACTACTACTACTACTACTAC
>JAOBBB020410730.1:0-16849 GCA_025331005.2 Zoanthus gigantus | reverse complement strand
CGCAAGACTTGGCTTCTCAGTTATATCAAATAGCCGAATATAGCCGCTGTCCAGTATATCAAGTATTACATCAAGTGCCTGAAGACCTCGACACAAATAAAAGAAAAAAAAACACGGGCCAAACCTAAACTTGTGCCGCGCTTCGCTTCTGGCACAAGTAAAAAGATACCAACTGCGCTTAAGGGGATAGGAGATACAAACCTGGCATTTTTTCAAAATTTTAAATTTATTACCCAATTAAGATCTTAACTCTTTCAAAAACAAGGCAAGTTAGACACCGTTGAATGAGGACGTTTTCGACAGTGTTTAATAAGTTACAGTATAAGCAGAACTGTAATTAAAATCTTTTCTAGTGGAGTTGCAAATAAATATGTTGATGCTGAATATATAAAGGCTTGATTGTCTAACTTACTCAATCCTTGCTAAACATTGATTTGCTCGTTGGCACTTTAATCCCCGGTGGTACCGCAATTAATATGTGAAGATGTTGTCGCGATAACAGCAGAACGTTGTGTGTTCGCTCGCGCTTTAAAAAAAATGCTGTTACATGGCTTTTTTAAAATAATAATGTCAATTAAAACTTTTGTTGGGCCGCACTGCTCAGTTGACCACCAATTTGCACTTAAAAATCTAAAAAGGCTCGAAAGGTTTCTCCAACATTTATTGTCGCGGGTGCAATCCTATATATTCCATCACTGAGTACCTCACAGCACCAAATTGGCAAAAAGTTGCACAAAATCAAATGTTTTTATCTCTCTAGTTGACATATTGGGTTCATCCGATCCAAAAATAACTCTACATAGTCAACGGTCTTTGTCGTGCGAGTTCAGTTTGAAGTGTGCTAGACTGGTCTTTTTCTTCGTCATCTCGTGGATACAGTCTGTAACAAGCACAGCTAACAAGTGTGATTATTCCAAACATTAACAGCACAATCCCACATAACAACACAGTATTGGCAGTGGAATCTCCTCCGGTTCTCCTTGTCTCGTCTGGCGGTAATGACGAAACCGTATTTGAGATGCATTTTCCTTCATGATAGACTTCCTTGTTTGAGCACCCAAATGCTGTTTGGTTGATGTTTTTGGAGGTTGAAATTGAATTCGAGAGGAGACAAATCACAAACGCCACGGAAGACAAACTCGGCATTGGTCGTGTTTATGTAGAATTGTTCAATCAAGAATTTTGAGGCGATTTCGATGGGATGCAGATCGATTATTGATAGTGACATTGAGACAATTGAGAATTGTGTATTGATAAAGGCGAATCAAAAGCACGAAAACAAACACCAAAGGTCTTAACTCTTAATTCTTATGTTGTGTTTAAAGGATCAAAATAACAGATGTCAAACCAATTATTTATCAGAATGCTCGACACCTAGAGTCAAAAAATGGTCAACATTGTTATGTTAATTATAAGATTTTTGATTGTGAATATCAATTACTTTTCATCGAATGTGACGAAAGGTTGGAGCATATAACTAAAAGACACGAGGAATTAAAAAGCGATAACATTTGATCTTACTTAAGCTAAAAATAGTAAAGTCAGTAAGCCTTTAACCTTCTGATTTACTTATTAAATTAAAAAAACTATCCTTTTGGCCAACTTTCTAAAAATCAGCAACTCTGACATTGATAATAAAACAATATTGGTTCCGCATATTTCATAGACACAGTTGCAATTTATCTACTGGTTCCAAACTTCCTGAACGAATAACCATACTTCTTTCTACTCTTGAAAACAAACAAAATGAATGGTCACCTTATAGGGTTTCATCAACTGGTTCCAAAGTTAGAGCAAATAACTTCAATCCGTTTCTACTCTTCAAGACCAACAAAATTAATGGTCGGTTTATAGTGTTTCACTCAACTGGTTCAAAAGTTAAAATGCATAAATAACAGTTATTTCTACTCTCAAAACAAGCAAAATTAGTGGTCACTTAACAGACTTTCGTCAAGTGGTCCTACAGTTAGAAGGAATAACACCGCGATATTTTCTCCACTTTAAGTTTAAGAAGCAAATGCTTCCCTCTGGCAACTAACTGTCAAAACTGTGATCTGTTGTAGCTTCCTCGTACGAGGGCAAATAACCTTCATTGACATTTTGCCCAATGATTTCATTATAAGCTGGTGGAAAAAAATCTAAGGTATTAATTGCATTCCTTGAATGAAACGAAGAAACCATTTGATGTTGGGTACCTGATAGCGAGTTTCCCTGACTAATGACGTAATCATAGGAAGGTGGTTGATTAGGATTATGCGATAACTCCGACAGAAAACCTAAAGTCGAGGTTGGTGCTCTCGTATGCTGTTCATTTTCAGGTGCAATGGCCAAGTCGTTTCTACTTCTAGCTTGCTGCGAAAGTGATTCACGTGTAAGGTTGTTCGAGGAGCGTCGGTTTCTCGAACGCCTGGAAAAATAAAGACCTCTTGCAATAACAATCAAAATGCACATAAAAGGAAAGAAAAGCAGCGGGCCCAACAGCAAAGCATCAAATTTCTTTTTGTTAAAATCTTCCATGAAGTCCGTTATAATGTTAACATTATCTGAAGAACGTGTGGTTATAGTAAGTTTCGAGAATGGCGACAAAGTCGTGTTCAACTCTTGCACAAGTATTGGACTTTCTTCCATACATAAACAAGAGACGCGAGTTTTACCGTATATTTTAGAGTTGCAAAGAAGAATTGAACCGCGACTGTTAGTCGAGTTTTGAATTTCAGCAACTTTACAACTTATATTATGACATTTTGAACTTTGAATTACTTCGTGGAGATTCCAAGGTAGGTACGCGTCGCCCGTACAACACAATTTCTTCCTCTCGCAGTTTGATTCATAAGGAACACAAACGTTTCCACAACAAGTGTAGTTAAGTTGACATGTTGGCAAGGAACTGTTGAACGCAGCTTGTGATAATACGTGAACTGGGATAACTGTGAAAAACTTTACAAAAATAAACAGCAATGTTGTAAGAAACATGGCGGTGCCTGTAGAAAAAGACAAGTTTTGCCTTGTAAATCCCAAATCTGCGAAGAAAAACAAGGAGAAAGATTGAATAATTATTGATGTTGTTTAAGTCAAGCCAGCTTCATTCTGAATCAGTGAATGCCTAGTTTTTCATGCGTAGCGAGCCAAAGAATGACAGTGCACTTTTTGTGTCAATCATTCTAAAAAGTCGCTCGGCCATTTCAAAATTATCAATATTATAAATAGAGGGCAAATAAACCTTAATATACGCTTTATTATTAGAACAAACTTTTTAGGAAAGTTTGGATGCAATTTTGTAAAAAGAAAAATAATGATTGGACAAACCTTGGTATCTTAACGGGTTAATAAACATATTTTTTTAAAATTGTTTATATTCATGTTCTCTACAAACAAAGGTTTACAATCATATATATTAATTTACCAGAGCAAATATTATTAAACATGTTTTAAATTGATATTATAATATTTTCACAATAGCTGGATTTGTCAGTGAAACATAAAAACGTAAATGTACAGCTTTCAATTTTTTTTTAAAAATCAAAACAGCACGGAGTTATTGCTAAAATTGGAACGTGAAAAGACCTTTCTTTAGAGTTCTCAAGACTACAAGAGCGTATAACAAAAATGTTCTCAATATTGTTTAGCTTCTCGGAGGAAAATTCCTTCGTTTTCTGCTCACGAAATTCAAGGCAGAGAAAACAAAACCCTAATAACAACAGAAGAGTGCTTTCCAGAAATGTGATTTTTCTGTGCCGTCATTGTTCGAGTTTCCATCCTCTTTGCGTTAGGTAAACCGCTATTATGAATATACACTGTAATGCAGAAAGCCTGCGTACAAAATGCCAAGATACACAGGATCTGCAAGACCTGTCAGCCACGAAAATGATAAACAGTAATAATGAAAAATTAGAGAAATGACAAACAAGAATGGCTGGCGGTATATTCACAACTTTCAACACGGTACTTTTTGGGACCGTACGAGTCCCAAAAATAAGGACACAGTAACTGGTTTAACATGTGTTAAATCCATTACTTTGAATATCTCTACACTAATGCGTTTTCGTTTTATTAAAAACGAATTAAAACCTTTTCATCCACACTAGCGTTTTCATATGGTCCCACTAGACCACATAAACGGATAAGAAAATATCCGTTTATGTCACCAGACTGCTCGACCGTTTTTATCTACACTGTGCAAATTACAAAGGGCAATGATTTATCTCCAAGCAATCAATCAAAGCTGAAATCAGACAGAAAAAGATAAACACATCGTCCGCCACGCAAGAATCAAGTGAGCGTGACACAAGCATTTCCGAAAACCTCCGTTTTTACCGTCAACGTGTACACTAAGACGCAACAAATGCATTTTCAAAAACACCTCCGTTTTCGATCGCATTAGTGTGGACGGAAAGTAAAAACGCATAAAAAAGTATGCGTAAAGTATGCTAAAAGCGGCCTTGCCTTTGGACATTACTGTATGCGATCATGATCCATTTTAGTAGATATTTTAATTCTCAGGCTTAATGTTGATTTAGCATTACAGTTATATATTTATATATATAACTATTTCACTACTTTTGAGAGTCATGTCTTTTATCTTTGCCTCGGAACACTTCAAATTTCATTTTTTACTCATTCATGCGCTCGCAGCGAATTGAGGGAGTTATGGTTGCAGGGATCTTTCGTCATTAGCCGGTTAGCAACTGCAGTGCATCATGGGAGTGAGCTTGATTTTCTCTGTCTTCTCTCTTCCTCTATCATTTTCTGCCTTCCTACATTAAAACTCAAGAATGAGTTGCTCATAGAGCCCTTTGATCTAAAATAAGAACCTGTTTCAAACTTTAGGCTAAATAGGTTCTTATAAAGAAATAAATTAAGCCAGAAATAATTTAAAAGGAAAAATGACGGAAATAAAGTCACTTTACACTGGCCTGAGTGGATCACTTGAATTACAGCATTGATAGGAAATGCTCTTCAAATCGAGACAAAAGAGTGACGTTCATTAAAACATTATGCCTAGTTGTGTTTACAACGCGTCTTACATTTGATTGGTTGGTGGGTTAAAATACTACAATTTGATTGGTTAACTTCACACTTAACGCTGCTATTATGACGTACTTTCGAACAATACTAGGCCTAATAAAAATAAGTGATTTGGTTATGTAATTCCATAACAATAGGTATAAAAGCCGATAAACTGAAGTCAGTCGATAAAGGCCGGCTGATTGTATTACTTGAATTAAAAGATGAACTGGAGAGCACTATTTTCAATTTTAATTATCTTTCTCTCATTCGTGGTTGTCATCGCAGCGAGGAAACCTTGGCGAAGACCAAAGAAATGCAAGTTGGGATACATGTGTTGTCACGATACTTGTATTTTGAGATCGTCTGATTGCCAGACCCCTTGTACGATAAAAAGTCTTACGAAAAGCTGTGGGAGAGTAGCGGGGATTTTGTTCGGGAAAGGTTCATTTTACTGCCATATGCTGGCCAGGAAAAAACAAAGAAGAAAGCAGTGTTCAATAACTTGTCGTTTCGGACGTGGAGTATATTCTATGGCGCTAAGATGTGTGTGCGATGAATGCCGTAGAAAAGCTGTGACTTGGGAAGGAAGAAGGAAAGAAAAAGGAAAACGAAAGAATAAAGGAAAAAACAGGAAAAATAAGAATAATAGGCAAAAGGGAAAAAACCGACTTACACGGAAAAAAGCAAACAAGAGAAAGCGAAATGGCAGAGGAAAGAAACGCAACTGATGTGTAATCATTACGACGTGATTGAAAACAACCATGAATTTTGATTGGTATACAAAGAGTTTTAGTCCATTATATTAAAAAATCATGAACAGAAATCCTAAGTTTGCAATTGTTAAACAAAGTTTAAAAAAAACTTGAGGCATGATGGGCCAGCGTTTTTATAAACTGTTATAGAAAATCTAAAAATATAGAGATATTACTAAATTATGAAAAATGGTAAACATTTGTAAAAAACAGAGTACTGTAATAATTATACCAACGATTTCGAAGATTAACAGCAAAATCAAAATATCAATAATAGTATAATAATAGTATTAAGGTATTCCCGAGGGGGAGAGGGACAAAGTGAAGGGTTCAACTTGTTTATTTAAAATTGGGGACCAAGTCTATGGATAAGAAGTTTTTCTAGAATACAGAAAGAATAGGCAGTAGGGATGACTTTCCATGGAAAAGAGTGACTCTGGTTTTAGGGTAAGTGTTGAATAAATCTAAAAATGCTGATAAGAAGTGCGTCGGCCAGTAAGCGAATCACACGGTTTACTCAACTCTGGGTTGAAAAGTTTGATCATCGCCATATAGAAAGTACAACTTTAGATGAAGTTTCGACCCCTATTGCTGGGGCCGTTAGGGCTAACGCTCGAACTGTCAGCTTTTTGCTTTCCTAAAGATATGATCAAACTTTTTAACCTAGTGTTGATTAAACCACGTGTATGATAATAAATATATGTTATTTGCTGGCCGGAAGGTCCATATTGAGAAAAACTGTGCCAGAGGTCTTGCATAAGGACCGAGGCCAGAAAACGAGGACCATACATAGACCCCGGCGGCAAATAACATTTTTATTTGCATTTATTTATTTTTACTGAAACTTTTGTCGGCTTTGCTTGTAACGAATTCGCTATTATCTGCTGGCGGGCAAGATGGTAAAATTCCGCCCGCTCACGAAACCACTAGAAACCAATCAGATTACAGGATTCTTTTTAATTTTATATTGCCCGCTTGCGCGCCCAAAAAAATAAATGACCGGTATTTTTTACAACTTGTATGTAATTCTAACATTTTATGGTGTTTTGATATATACTTATGCTAGTAAAATGTTAAACGTTTTCACTTGTGTTCTTAGAGCTAAGACAAATTTACAAAAACGGTAAACGACATCGAATCTACAGCAAAGAATCAACAGGAATGAATCAAAAATACAATTGTTTTTACAATATTTACTTAAAATGACATAACTTATGCAAAATAGAACGATCATGCACATTTTTTATAATGAACAAGAAAGTCAAGAATAGATTTTCAAGTATAATGAAATGCAATTACATCAAATTTGTGTGCTACAAGAATATAACTCTTTGATATATCGACTGTTTACAATTCACCAAACGTTTTTGGTGAAATGAGAAAAACTTTTGAAAGTTTTTGTCAGATAACAAAAACCAGAATTTTTTTTAAGTTACATAACGCAGCTGTAAAAAGGGAAACACCAGAAATATGTTTTGTTACCTCAAAGACATCTTAAAAGTTAAGTAATATGATGTGGTTATGACATCAGCTATTGAAAAATATTAAGTGATAATACAGTCTATATCGCCCGAGGACTGAAACTAAGTTTACTCTTCAAACCCTTTTAGAAACAAACTTGATGAAAGATTTAAAGCAAAATACTCAAAGTCTAGGAAAAACAAACATGTAATAAAAGTATGTTGTCAGGCATTGTCAGTCGAAATTTTGTACATACGTTCCAATACGAATTCAATTTCACGTTGTAAGGTCAGTCATTGCAAGTCGTTTTTACAAAGAAATTTTAATTCTTATACTATTTTCATTTTCGACTGATTACGATCTTCTGATCCAATATTGGCAAAAATACTCATCTGATCGTACGGTTCCTCAGTTGTTTTAAACGTGGTGTAGAAAAAAATAAATAAAAATACATTAGCGTCTGAGTGGATGAAGGTTTTATCTCAGGGCCATTATCCTGTGATTTGGTTATTGGACGATTGAGTAGCAGACTTGTTAATATTTTTAAGACATAAACGACAACTTTAAGTTTCTTTACAACAGACATGTTTCGGCAGCGTCTTCTGCCTTCGTCAGAATATATAGCAAAATTAATGACAATAGTGATAGATACTGAAATAATAGAATTGTTAGAATACAATAGAGGCATTTACAGTGAAAGTTTGGTATTAAAGTGTTTAACTTGTACATTCAGCGATTTGGTTATTGTTGAAAAAAAATTTTTTCCTTCAATATATCTGACCCTTTAACGCGGGTCTCTTATTGCTGTCCCCTAAGACTCTGAAAACTACATATTTTTGCCCGTTACTGCAGGCTTCAAGCAACTTCTTGCTACATGTTATCTGAAATAAAATGTGCCTTATAATTCCAACTCTTAATTCTCTATCAGATAATAAGCGATTGGCGATAGAAATTGAGAGCGATTATTCTAATTGTTTTAGAAGAAATATCTGAAGAAGAAACAAAAGAACAACAATACTTTTTTTTGTAAACAATTATTGAATTTATTCAAAACAACCAATGCTGATGATACAATAGCGACTATTCGTCGAGTGAAACTGTCAAGTCGATACTTCAAATTCATTTTTTTCTTACCTTCGAGATCTTTTAAACCATATTTTCTTGCTATTTTAGTTTTCTCTGGAATTGCTTTTTGAATAAGAGCGTTTTTAAAATTCCTCTTCCGAAAAGTCTTCTGAAAAGCGGGAAAGGTCGCCATATTGAATTACTTGTTTTCATCCCGCAGGCGCTATCTATCTGATAGATAGTGAGTAATTAACGATGACGTTAATTGTATCCTCATTTAACCACCGTCTTATGACTTTTCAGTCCGTAGCTAATAAAGTAAAAAATATGAGGTCTTAAAAATCTGAAAGTTCAACTACATTCTCATTAACATCTTCAAAATTTGTTTCTGTTTTCAGTGCTCATTTGCACATAGCGATAGCTACTACTATCATGAATACCTTTTACAAAATGCCACCGCGTGCCCCGGCCAAGCCGCCCACAAATCAGTTTGTTTGACCTTGCAATACCAGAGAAACTAGCCAAATTAACAAAAGATCAATCATAATCGGTTACTTAAAAAGGAGCTTTTCCGTTGTGTTATAGAGCCAGCGGATAATTTTCAAGATCCTCTGCTTACTGTAGATAGATATCTGACTAGAATGCTGCTGAAAATTAATAGCAAAACAGTTACCGTTTTGTTCTACTACGGTTATCTACTACAATCTCTACATCAATCAAAGATATTCACTCCTATAATACACGCTCTGCAGTTACTAACAAATTTAAAATTGTATACTCAGTCATCAAGACAGTACGTGAAAACTCAACTAAATTCTTTCTCTAGAACTGGTACTAGACTTTGGAATTCTATACCAAATTCATTTAGAGATAGTAACAAACCGGCATTTAAAAAAAAAGATGAAAAATACACTTATTTTGAGATTGAAAAGGCTATGCAGTTATTCCAAGATTACTGTAAATTAGCTGAAAGTACTTGAATGAATGTCTGCCCAATTTATCTATAATATATATAAAATCAAACTGAAAATACACATGTAAACATATCTATTATATTCATTATATTATATTCTATGCACAATATTCGATTGTTATAAAAACATATATTATTATAACATCTAATAATTATTTTTAATAATAATCTGACTTCTATTTTTTCCATCCATATTTTTTCTTTATATAAAACTAAAGAGACTTATTATTTATAAATAATACTTTTTTTGATAAATGTTAAATTTATTTGTAATCCAGTGGTCTGCCTTTGATTATTCTTCACTATATGCAGGCCTCTGGAATTTTGAAACATATTTCGTAATTTACTTTGTCTTAATAAAAAACTTGAAACTTACTGTTCATCAGCAGGTTACCTAAATTGCCATTCCCAGCTAGACTATCACAAAATGTAATGCGCATGTTCGGGATGATGTAATGGCGTCTTTTTTGTTTGTACGCGTTGATTTTTTACTTCAATCTTTTCTTTATAAGTTTTTATGTTTATTGTGATTTTATGTAACCTTTTATATAATGAAAACGGTCTCGCAGTGACGACTCTGAAAACTACATATTTTTAACCCGTTACTGCAGGCTTTCAACGATCTTTTTCTTATTAATGGCTTGGAAACAAGAACATGGGGTTGAAATTTAACCAGCTAGCTTAGTGCTTATCGGCTATTGAACAACTGGGCACAGTTTACCTGTATCTATCCAAGAAACAATTTATGTAATTCTTATTAACTTTGAAGATTTGAGATACAAAAGAAAACAAAAGATTGGTTGGTTGCTATTTATAAGGACATTTCAAAAACATTCGAGGTTTTAAAAAAAAAATTTAGCCTGGCCTCAAAAACTATGTAGCGTCATTTCCGTTTTATATCGATACCCTGGGGTTTTGTTTCAGGCTGGGCTCCCGACGCGACGTTCGGTTGTTTGACATGTAACTTCCGGTACTTCACACACGAAATCAGTCAATATTTTATTTTTGTGAGATTCTTTTAAACGCCTTAAAAAACATTTCCGGTTAACCATTTCGCAGGAAATTGCATTTTAAAAAGTTCAGTTTTATGTATTTGCTGTGTATAATAATGAGTTTAAAACAAAAGAAAATAAAATTCAAACCAAGAAAAAAAGTAAACTATAACAGTATCCAGCAATTTCCGTTGTTACGACGTTTTTATATAAAAAACATTTGAACTTATAAGCAAAGATTAATAGTTCTTAATTTTTCAAACAATACAGTTAAAAAAATTGTTTAGAGGAAAACTGTAAAGCAATTGTGTCGCACAGCTGGTTCGCTTTTCTTTAACTGATTTTTAACTTGAAACCATTTGGTATAGAACCTGGAGATAACAGAATGACAACAAGAATGTTATTTGTTATAGCAGAATGACAACAAGAATGTTATCTGTTATATATGTTTTGTAACGAATCGACAAGATTTGATCTTTTCTTTAACTGATTTTTAACTTGAAACCATTTGGTATACTGACCTGGAGAGAACAGAATGACAACAAGAATGTTATCTGTTATTACTTATCATCCAAGATAAAACTCTAATCTCTCAGAATTGGCTAAAAGTTTTCAAATATAATTAAATCAAAATGATAAAAAAACAGTAATGTTTGATGTCAAAATTTAATTGAAATAGAAAACAATCTTGGGGTTGCAATCAAAAGCTTTGCTTGAATTGCACTTGAAAACATCTGGCACGTATCGACAACTTCTCGAATGCTACAGCTATTAAAGTGGGATATTTAATCGCCAGATGTTTACAAGATGGATCACGTGATCCCCGATGTGACATTTTAACAGGTTGCATGCGTGTTGTGAACAGAAGAATAATTGAACGATTGTCCAAAATAAAAGACAGACAATGGTAAACAAAGAGAAAAAACGAACACGCCAATACACTTGAATAAAAAGTGTGTAGCGGATTATTCTGGTTTACCGAAAGAAGTTCTCAGACTCCAACCAGAGCTGATCTGGAAATTCTGTTAAAATATAGTAAATTGCCAGACGATCTAAATATTCAAAATGACGAAAAATTGGAACTGGGGAAATACTTCGAGCCTTATAACGGAAGTGGCTATTTTCTGGTTACATGTTTGTGCTGTTTTTGCTTGTAAAAACAACTCACAGTGCCCTCGTGGTCAGGTTTGTGTGTTAGATGGAAGTTACTGTCAGACAGAGAAGAGCCTCACAAAATCACCATCAACAGTTGTGATTTTAGCACCAGTTGGAAGCGGGATTGCCGTGTGTGCAGGGATTTTAATCTTTCTAATTTGCTACAGACGGCATCTGAAACGAAAGCGCAGTGAACGAGAAGTTAACGAAGTCGCTCATGAGAATATTACATCGATTCAGGGGAGATATCAACGCACTGGCACTTGTAACCGGAATTTATCAAATCTTAACGCACACGCCGCGTCTTCAAACCCTAATCAAAACCAACTTAACTTGGGTTTTGAATTCTTGAACCCGCCGCCATATTTTAGTATTTTTACTTTCATAACACAAGAAGGAATCGGTGATATTCAGCGAACTGGGGCAGAGACTAGAGAAACACCGGAAATGCAAGTTGTGTGGAACCACAGCAGAGAGGAAGATAACCCGCCAGCTTATGATACTCTAAGTCTGGGTCCCCCGTGGCCGCCTGCCTACTCGGAGATAGGTTCTGATAACGAACACAGGGGGCCCGATTATATATTTTGATTATCTTTTTTCTTCATATCTTTTAAAAATTACAGAAGAAATTCATAGAAATTGCGAACAACTGTAGCTATCGTTTAGTTAGAATTTTTAAAACTTTTCTATAGCTAATTTGGCAGTCAGTATTCATAATTAAAAATATAAAACGATCAGAATAAATATTTACGAGCCTAAACTCATTTGGTACATTTTGCATCCACTTCAAGAAGGCGGAGAAGACAAGGCAAGAAAGCAAGAACAGTAGAACATCATTAAAGGAGAACTGAACCCTAAAATTGACTTTTCACCGTTTGAACATTTAGGCATAGTAGAACAACTATAGGAAGTTTTTTTAAGCTGTTAGACGAGCAAAAAAATTTGAAGTTTTGCAACGAATCGACAAGATTTGATCGGCGGCTCAATATGTGATGTCAGCGGTTGTTTATGGCGTAGGTTGCAACACTAGAATGATTAAAACGAGCAAAAACATGGTTACTGTACGGCTTTTGGCTGCTATAAAAGAAAAATAAACTCACAAGACATAGATCGTCCAAAAAATATTAAGATTTGGAAGCACATTGCCATATTTAAGCTCTGAATATCGTAACCTACGTCATACCATACCGCTGACAATCTCATTTGCTATTTTAGAGGAATATTCAACTTTTAAACTAGTTTTTTAACCGATTTGTTTTTAAGTTAAATATTTTGTGTGTTCATTTTATATTCATGACCATAGACCACTTTCATAAATGGCAGCTATTTTAGTATTTTTTTTGTCTGTACTCAAAAGAATATTTGAACCCAAACGAGGCTAGCCAGGCAAATTTGAATACAGACAAAAGAATACTAAAACAGCCGCCATTTATGAAAGTGGTCAATCGGATGAAGAGCCACTTTTCTTGTGGAAATGCAGAATAAAGCCATTATTACTATTATTATTATTATTACTATACATTGAGCAGAGTCAACTTATAATAAGCAGTTATTATATTATGCATATTCAATTACAAGGTTTAATATGTTCACAGCTCGACATTTCTTTTTTATTTTTGCTCAAAAACGAGGCAAGGGAGGTTAGAATGAAAGCAAAAGAATACTAAAATATCTGCTATTTATGAAAAAGGCCTAACGTGTGTCTGGATCAGAGTAGTACCTTTTATCATAATTCCAAAAAGGAGGCTGCTAATTCGTAAATAAAATAGTTTTATCCTAAAATGACTTTGTACTAGTAGTCTACAAACAACCGTAAACAATCACATCAGCTCTTAATATACGGAGCGAAGTTTTCTTGATTATAATTGTAAAAAGCCTGACTCAAACTAAAATCGTTTGAAGTTACCTTTAATATAACTAATAAGTGTCTAAAACGACGTAAAGAATTCTAACAAAAATTTCTCGTAAAACCATGAAAGGAGTAGTGCGTGTCGCGCTATAACTAACAACAAAATAAATTTTTTCTTGAAATATTCTGGGCAGCGAGTTCCGTAAAATGAAACAAAACGATGCAAGAAATCAACGTTATAGTCTATTTTCTTGGAAGAACTCTAGTAAAAAGCGCAATCCAATTTGGGCAAAACTATGCACAACGCAACAGCAAAAAGTGTTTCTTCGTAGTTAATACAAACTAGCCTAAAACTACTATGAACTTCATCGAGCTGTATGTATTGCATGATAATATAAAAATAGCTAAAATATATATATTTCTTTATTTCGCTACTACAATACTGTACAGCTGGTGGAAAATTTATTTTACGAAATTAATAATTGCTGTAAAGCTGGAGAATCAGGTTTAAAACTTGTTCCCTCATTCCGCTGTCATAATGGTAGAGAATCCATACGAAACATGCCCCTATTGGTTACAAGTATAAGAGTAATTTCATCATGATATTAGAGAATCAATTTACTGTATTTCATCACTGTTACAATGGTGGAGAATCAGGTTAAAAGTTGTTCCATCATTCCGCTGTCATAATGGCGAAGAATCTATATAAAACATGTTCCTATTGGTTACAAGTATAAGAAGAATTTCATCCTCATGTAAAGAATCCGCTTAAAACGTGTTTTCACTCTTGGCATAGTAAGGCTGTCATGATGATGTCATGATGATGTCATGATGATGTCATGATGATCGAGAGCCTGATAAAAGAGAAATTGGTGTGTAAACCTTTACAAGCTCATCCCATGAGCAATCAGCCAGCTGTCGAAACAAAGAAAACAAAAATGACTGATCCATAGTTACTACATCAAATTTTATGAAAACTTTATTATAGCTTTATGCAATAAAATTATACAATCATAAACCTCTCTGTTTTATAGGTAGTTTACAATCGTCTACTTGAATCGAACATGATAAAAACAAACACGTATACTGAGAGAAAATAATATATGATTTTAGAACATATGTAGGTTATACAATCATGTTAATAGTTCATCATTTCTGGACTGCATCAATCTTTGTTCCTGCTACAAAATATGTAATATGTGGTCCTAATTGCAATGTTCATGATGTTTTGAATAACATACTTTTGATCTTTGTCATCAAAACCAAACTCTGTATACATGTTAAGCAAGGCTGACGATTCACTAGCAAATACACCTAGAAGCACTTATGATATTTTATATTTGAATATATGTCATAAGTATTTTAGTCTGTTTTTATCTTATAGCATTGTTTCTATTCATATTTTAAATAATAATAATGATAATAATAATATAATAAAATATTAATACTAATAATAACAATGATAATGATAATAACTGCTGTGAGCGATGCAAGCAGCACCCATATTCATCGTGTCCGCTATGGGCTGCCTGTGATAAATACCAGGCTGATTTGAGATTTCCTGGACCGGTCTTAGCAAATTGCCTTGATTTCATGACTGGGAGTGCATGCAGTAAACCGACGCAGTCTGAATGGCAACAATCAGGGAAAGCGATGATACACGCGCGACACCCGACCTGGCCCAAATGCTTACGATCGATCTACATGTTATTTGTTTAAATGCTGATGTTCTTCTCAGTAGAGAGAAACATGTTTACATTCCTTGATATACTACTGTAAACTGGCACCAAAAATATAAAACAAAAGAGACAATCTTGTGAATATGTGGTATGTTTAAAGTATTCCAAGAAAACGTTAAAAGATCGTCGCAAAACTAGCAGCACTCCCATTAATCTATGATTACTCCCAGTAATAACAATAATAAAGGGAGGAAGAAGTCGGATCAGTTGTGAAGGTTGCGTTAGGAGAGAGGAGAACAACTTGAGTTGGTATGTGAGAAATAGTAAAGAGGCATCACTTATGTTGGAGATAGCAATGTAGTCAACATCTCATGCAAACATCAATTATAGATAGAAGATTAGTGCTAGTATATAGCTAAGTTGAAGCCACTAATATCAGGCATTCTAGCTGGCTTGTTTTAAAATTTAGCGAAACATTTAGGGGCTTCTTTCTGAAAAATAGGGATGCTTAAGAGATACTAGCGATAAAATAGGTCTAGTTTAGAGCTTTTAGGTAGAAAAAACAACAACACTGCTAATACTTCTCTCACTGTTATGTACAAACTCCAATGAAAATTAGTCAGTTTGTCACGGACTAAATGCTGATGTTCTGACAATGACTGAGACCAGAAAAGGTTTGCGCAACTCTTGTCGTAAATGGACTAACATAGATTGAATATAAGAGATCTGAAGCCACTGACTGACTGACGTCATGTCCGCAAAGGTAAAAGCTGAAAAATCATCTTTGTAAACTCTTGATGCAGATCCCATATTAAATATTTTCAATGACACTAGCCACACTAAATAATGATTACCAACGAAAAAAAAATAGGAAAAACTCAAAACATTGCCATACACGTCGGGTTATTAGGGCATGCAAAAACAATTCGGATTTTTAAAGATTTTAAGGCCACTAGAATGCCTGTAAAAATTAATAGGCACTAAGGTCACGTTGGCAGTATTGGGCACTACCTCATAAATCTACAATAAATAATCGTGAGTTTCATATTAGCAACCATAAACAGTTGATCTAAAGAGGGATCGCCTGAGCCGAAACAGGTTAAAGCAAAGTTTTTGAAAAACTGAGCATAAGAAATTTAAGACATCGGCAGAAACTGGAAACCTGAAGAGGAGGAAGAACTATATCTAAATATGAAGAGCTCTATGTCAGCAAAATTATTTGTGTGTTTTAAAAAAATGGGCAGCAGTTTCAGTGTGGAGACCTAGCTTCATCGACTAGATCTTACCAGCAGCTGTTTTGGTGTAGAATAATGCCAGGGCATACCCCTGAACGGGCTAGCTGCCACGGCTAGATATAATAATAATTATAAGCAGTTGTTTTGGCCTTTTTAGATCTCATCAGCTTGGCATAGCTTGCAATGAGGCTCAGTTTCTAACAAAAGGTAATAACTAATAGTTGAAATGTAACGCTTGATGGATGTGGTTTAAACGATAGACACCAAGTGGCCTTACTGTCCATTTCAGTGATTTCTAGTTAGCTACTAGCAAGCATGTGCTATCTATACTTGACGACTGCCATTTAAGCCACACAGGTTATTGAGAAGAAAAACTTACTTCTCCCGGAACGTGGAGATTAAAATCTATCCCGATAACAAATTCAGTATGATGATCAATGGTCTCCAAAGCTGAAGACCCTACAGTGAAATCCCAGGTTTTCACTGTGAAATCATAGGAGCTGGACGCGATGATACCACCACGGTGAGGTGAGCACTACAGTATAAAAACAAATTATGTTAACCATCACCATTCTTAAGCCTTGGTCAAACGGCCCATGATAGACGATGATAGTCCATGATAGTTGAAGCGCGTGCTTCCGTTTGACCACCAACTATCATGCACTATCATCGACTATCAAC
>JAOBBB020410628.1:0-16851 GCA_025331005.2 Zoanthus gigantus | reverse complement strand
CACCCTCAGCTGCAGACTCTGCTCGCGGACCTGCCTTTCCTACATCGGACTGGTCAGTCACGAACGTGCCTGTAGCCATCGACGTGGGCAATCCAACTAATCTTCGTTCGCGAAGCCACGCCATGATGATGATGACTACAAGCATGATGAATTAAT
This sequence comes from Zoanthus gigantus, assembly GCA_025331005.2. Classification (NCBI taxonomy): domain Eukaryota; kingdom Metazoa; phylum Cnidaria; class Anthozoa; order Zoantharia; family Zoanthidae; genus Zoanthus; species Zoanthus gigantus. Next base: position 16,695 of record JAOBBB020410628.1, on the reverse strand, counting down.
GTTGTAAAATTCGGTTCAGTAGCTCGCTTTTTTCCTTTGAAAATGGAATTAATCATGGATCATTGATGTTGAATACAATAACAAACTATTTTACATACAACTGGTGACTTAATCTCACATAGAATGAAACAAAATGGGAAGAACACTAACGCTTTGATTTGCGTAGTGCATATGCCGGATATAAAATGAGTACCAGCCCCTCCCCTCCCCTCTAGTTTGTACAAATTACGAAATAAAAAATAGCATAGAATGGCATAGAATAGCACAGAACCCTCAATCAAAATAGAGCACAACAAAAGCCACTAACATTTAAATTAAGGCCATTAACACAGACCTAGGGTTAAATCCGTGATTTGCTTGTTTCACAAGCACTATAAGCTTTCCTATATTACCCTTTGATTAAATTTTGCCGCAAGCTCACATGAACTAGAATTTCACAAGTCAAGATGCAGTTCATTTTAGTTTGTGGCACCTTCATTGTGCAATGAAGTCAATTTAGTGCAGAAAGCTCAAGTTTTGGCGAGTAACGTTTTTTTTATTAGTGATATCTTACAGAGCTGTGCATGATTAACACGTCTATTAAGCGCGTGCTAGAATTTCATAAAAGCTTGCATGACTTCATTCCACATTACCTGTCCTTTCTTAAATTACCTTAACCACGCAACTCCTCGAACACACTTTTAATCTCTAATTACTTCAAGTAAACACTAACTTCTATCAATATAGAGAATATCACTTTAATTAACTACTGAATTAAATCTTGGTTTTCACGCAATCCCAAGAGACACTAAAGACAATAGACTGATAGCGGCCATGTTGGTGTTCCAAACGAAAGAACTAATCAAAATTCTTTTGTTAAGAGTACACCAACATGGCCGCCATGACGTCAGGTGAAAAACGGCAATATTTCAAACATAAAATGATGCAATGAGGAGTAACATGGACAGTGTATTATGACAATGATAGTGTATAAACAGTAATATACAAAAAGTGTGGATTAAACACTGAAGCAAAACTGCATAGTTATATGTCCTTGACTGTTATTATTCCTCAGAGCCGTTACTGTACTGCGAGCCGAAAATGAAATCCGTAGGAACATAACTTGATAATAAGGCAGTCTGTACTCAGCACAAAGTGTAAAGGAATCGAAGAAATCGATTTTTCACAGACAAAATCTCCTACGATTACAAAGTGGTAAAACCCTTGTCTATCTATGTTTCACTGTGTCACTTGTTAATTCAAGCCTTCTTGCGCGCGATTGTGGGATTTGGGCTTAGGTGGAGATACATTTCATGGTCTTTTCTTTCGAATTAATTACAATGTGTGTTGCCTTTTCCTCTATTTGGCCATTACTAGACGTCTCTTTACAAATCGCACAAAACAGCATTCGTTTGGGTTGATAAGTGATTGGCCCCGACAGTTATCCAACGCATCGGAAATGGATTTCCATCTAGTGTTGACGGGTTTCAATACTTCCTGCATGGCCTGGTGCGAGTCTTGATCCACGCTACCGATCATGTCTTTGCTCAGCCGGTTGGCTTTATCCAGCTTTTTTCGGAACTCATCTCGCTCCTCGCATTTAATCTGCAGTAATTTGAATAATAAAGATTAGAAAGGGAAAGGGTCTTTCTTTCGTGATAACCATTTCTTAAGGGTATCAACACAAAAACAGGCCGCAGCCATTTTTATGGCTTAAGAACACCTTAAAATAGAACCGTCAAGTCAACCTTGAAGAAAGGCACGACACAACCGCGCTATAACAGATAGAATGTTTTACTAAGGGAAATTGGCGATTCTTCAAAAATTGAAAACTTTCAAATCTACTAAAAAGCTGAAATTGGTAATTATTGTTTTTCCGGTGTGTATATCATTATTTTAATACCTAAAGATTGACTTTTTAGTTAACCTCAGCTTAAACACCGATTAAACAAAGTTTTCAGGTTTGCTAAGAAGTGTACAGCTTTTGTTGAAGAAAGCTTGAATCGGTGTACAACTGTTTACAACTGGTTGTATCTGTACGTTATCTTCTATACATCATTTTGTTTGAATGTAAATGTTTACACTGGCATAAAGTTTCTGAGGACAATATCAAACGCATCTTTCGTATTTCAACAAAATTGAAATGACACAAACTAGGATCAAAACCAACACTAATTTTTATTCATTGATTTTTTCTCGGAATTTCGTGGCATTGTAACCGTGAACCAATACCAGGCAGAAGTAACCGAATAAATATCGTGTTTATCAAACGCAGTTTATGTTTTTCATCGTAGTCACTCGCAACTAATTATTTTGCAACATAAAAATTGTTATGAAAATGGCTACCATTTGCGAGAGGGTTTCTGATTTGCAGTGTCAGTAGCACCTGATCATGAAATTTTAACGTCGACTAAAAGAATTTTGTTTTGTATCTTTCATATAATACCGCGAAATTTCTTGCATTTCATATTAGTTGTTTTCAGCTAGAACGATCTTAAGGGTCGGCTCAACAAATATTGTTTATAAAAAGCTTTCCTTTTTAATCTAAGACACAGAGTTTGACTTACGCAACGGTTTGACAATATACACAGGAAAACAAGGTAATGTATATTGTTCCATGGAACAATATAGTTTTTTTCCAGAATTAAAGCATTCTCGCGAGATATCGCCCGTAAAAAGATGTAAGCATATTACACTCTTTTTTTTTTATTAAGAACAAACTTAATAGTTAAGAACATTGAGGCTGAAATCGCTCGAAAGATAAGAACAATATAAGAACAATCTGAGACTAAATTTTTAAAAAAAAATAATAAAAAAAACTTGCACAGCAACAAACAAGCATCAGACCGCGACAACAATGTAATGCTAACGATTCGTTTTTGAAATTTCAGGGTCTTTTCCGTACATTCTTTCAGATATATACATCACTCAACTTCAATATAACGACATATGAAGTCGGTTAACTCCATCGGAGAACATAGAAAATTTAAGTAACTTTAAGAACAAAATAAGAACATTTTGAACCTGAAATGGCCGAAAAAATAAGAACATTGAGCCTGAAATGGCCGAAAAAATAAGAACATTTTGAGCCTGAAATGGCCGAAAAAATAAGAACATTGAGCCTGAAATGGCCGAAAAAATAAGAACATTGAGCCTGAAATGGCCGAAAAAATAAGAACATTGAGCCTAAAATGGCCGAAAAAATAAGAACATTGAGCCTGAGCTAAATTTTACTGGTTCTTAAAAAAAAGTGTATGAAAATAAGCAAACCTCAATCTTTTCTTCCAAGTTATTGAATTCATCATTCAGCTTTCCATCAGCGCTGTCTCTTGATGCACAAAACATTTTCAGCAATTTTTCTGAGTCTTTCATCCAACGTTTCAAGGATCCGATAATCTCCCCAAATTGTTTGAGATTGTTTTTAAAGTTAGTCAGCTGAAGAATGGCAAAAAAGGTACAAACAGCGTACAATTATCAACAACATAGTTAAATTACATAAAAGATATACATGAGTTAAAAGTGAATAAAAGTCGAGCCGACTACCGAAGTAACAGTGAGTTTAACGTTCTACGCGACTATTTACAATACTTAGGTGAATCGAGAAAGACTTGGAAAGAAAAACATTCATAGACTTGAAACTAGCTGATGCTAATTGTTTCGGCTTCTGTTTCGTAGCTGTTTATATGAAGTACATAAGGAATGTTCTCTAGCGTTGTTGCTCATAACAGAGCTTTTGCTTCGTATGGAAACATTTTAAGCCAATCAAAAGAAAGATAAAGTTACTACATCCTTGTTTTAACCAATTAAAGACCTTGTTTAAATATGTGCTCTCTATATACACGAAGTCATAGCGCATAACGCGGGCTGTATAAACTCTACCACATTAATCTTAATAATACTAGATGTAGGCTGTATAAAACATAGGCTGCTTACTTGGTCTTTGCGATGTGAGATGCGTTCAGATGTCTCGTTCCAACAATTATCAAAGTCGCGAAGCTGCTCGAAAATTTCCTCTGCTACAGTGTCGTCGTAATCAGCATCTGTAATGAGCTGTTCTGCCAACTGGTGTAGCTCTCGAAGGAGACTGTTTTGTTCTCTCATCTGAATATCAGCCACCTAGTCAGTGAAACCACGTGCGTTATTAGGGCAATAAGGGTTAGTGAAATCATGTAGTTTTGAGAAATTGCCTTGTGAAATCTTTTTTTATAAATTGATAAGTTTTAACCGTAGTTGGAAAATTCTTCTCACTACGGTGTACAAATTATCAATTTATAAAACTGCTTCTGTATAGAAACACCAACCCAGCATTCCATTTATGACATTTATTGTTCCTTGGGAAATCTAATGAGTATTTAATAGAAACGGTAATTTTTCCTTAGTTAGAGGAATTGCTGAACCAACGGATAAATTATAGTTACCAGGCCATTGAGTAACCCAGACTAGATGTTGAGTTTATGTGCTCTGCAATCGTGCTAATGCCGGAGTAATATGAATTTGCTAGGTAAAACCCCAAATTTTCTCTTTGTGTATATAGCTAAACAACTGAAACCAAACTTACTTCCAAAAGTTCGAAATGCCGTTGAAGTTCGTCGTTGTCCGTTAAATCTGTTATCTTCATAAGGTCTAATTCCTTCTCCTTGGCCGTGAGCCAATTTAGCAGCATCCTTGATTTGTTGTAGAATTTCTCCCAGTCAGTAAGAACTTGAGACAAACGCTGCTTTCTGTTATCGAACCAATTCCACACGGCCGCCCAGCGTTCGCTTAGAGACCTGACTTGCTGTCGGATGTCGTCATCAATATCGGGATCTGTTATATCCAGTTGAAATATGACGTGTACAACCGAGTGGTCACCAAGGTCTGCTTCGAAATTCTGTAGAAAGGACAATATCATTTGTTTTATGAGACCATGTGACCATGAAGTCGAGCAGGTCCGACACTCTTTTTATCACGCTAAAATATAATATAAAAACTTTACTACACTAAACAAAATTAGACTGATTAATATCTAATTTGCCATATAGAACGGTTACAAAGATATAGCCGATAAACTGACGAAGATTCCAGGTTTTAAAAATGTGAATTTTCACAAGCAAATGTATGGTGGTAGTGCAGGCTAGGCACTAACTGCCTCGTTTTCATGCAAACACATAATTAAAGCGTAAAATAAATGTGATTTGAAATGAAATTTGCATTATAAAATATGTGATAAAGGTAATCTATAGGCTTACACTAAATGCTTAACCACTGGTTCTAATTTTATGCAATAAGATTTAATATCTGAGAGAATCAAATGAATAAAATTAGTTAATAAAAATGTTAAGCAATCTTTAAAAATTCATAACTCTATTCCTTTAAAAGCTATTTCTTTGAGATTTCGGGACTTTAAGCTATTTTTGATTAAGGAAATTTGATTATGAATCTGTTTTTCCAATAAATAAATTATTTTATGTTTTTATATAAGCGTGACAAAGGTCTATTGCAAGCTACCTAGCTACAATTTCATGTCATGAGCATTTGCATGTTACATTTTTTCATATGTATTTAGTGGCTGTGTTATTACCACAACACAGTTATATTCAATATTCCAGCCACATCCCACAAGCATAACGCTTCTACTTTACATGTGTATTTGACATCCCTGCAGCTGTGGCATTGCGTAGTGCTAGCTCATCTGTGCCTGTAGCATGCAGGTATTGGGACAGTCCTGGGACTTCTTCCAATAGACAATAAATGAATGATAAGTAGGTACCTTCATTTTGGTCATACAGATCATTCTGGGCCCGATACAGGAGAATGAATTAGTGCTACGTTTAACATTAAGAAGTGTGTACTTGTAATTGGTGGCAAGGACATAGAAAGGTCCTAACTGGAATGTGATATCTAAACCCAGTTCAGAAACAAGACCAGGTTTGCTATGACAAAAACTTTTTACAATGTTATCCAGTTGACTGTCTGTGTAGAGCATGATCGTTGGTAGGTCATTGCAGACAAGTTCTCTTATGAAACCTGGAAAAGTACTTTTCTTGAGTTCCAGCACTGCAAGCAACGGGTCATTGACACTTTTGGCTGCTGTATTTTTTGCTTCATGTTTTTGGTCTGGGTGTAATTTCTTGGAAATTGCCAGTGCTGTGAGCCCCAGTAGCCCCTCCAACTTCTTTGATTGTTTGGAACAATGCTTATTTGGTGTTGAACCTCACATCTGCAATATTCTTTTCCAACTTTTCTTTGCTACTTTTCTTTGTTCTAAAATAAGAGAGTGTCAAGTTAGCCTTGCAGTTGCCATGTGATGTAACAATAATTTGTTGGGGTTCACCATCAAAATAGTAATGGAAAAACATCGGGTACCATCTCTCTACGTCTATTCCATATTCAATAGATATAGTGGTTTTGTTATATTTGGGACATGACTTACACACATATTGTCTCCTGCGAACAACAATGTCAGAATGCCGTTGTTTTGTTAAGAGCTACAACTTGTCCATTTACATCCTTTTAATACTTTAACACTTACTTCTGGTGCTCTTTACGGTTTGGGAGCTTGTCAACATTAATTAAAAACGACCCATTTTTCTGAATGGAATTGGTATGTTTGTGCTGATAAGGTCTCTGTTGTCATTTTGACAGTTCATCATCAGTGGAACCACAAATGGGTTTTCTAGACTCTCCAAGTTAATCAGTTTGCAATCCTTATCATCTCTAAATATTACCACTTTTTCTTGGCTAAACTTCCTTTGTCAGTGAGACATATCAACCTCTCATCAAAAATACTGTTTTAAACAAGTTTTTCTTTTTGACCTAAGTTAAATCTTTTTGGGTTGATTGCTGAGCTAAAGTAGTAAAGCATGCTATAATCATAGTCACAAGTATTTGAGAGACAGAGAGAGAGAGAGAGAGTGAGATACTATTTTTATTTTGTAAGGGAAACTGGGATACAGTCCTCAAAGTTATTTTACAGTTAAGTATGATTATAACTTATGGCCTTTACAAGTTTCAAACAATAGATATTCAAGAAAGACAATAACGATAGCAATGTTATGTAATCTTCAATTGTTCTTCAAACTGACTGATCTGACTGATAGCTCAAAGCAAAAGTCATTTATTTAATAATTAATAAATAAATAAAACTAGTGCTGGTAGGAGGTGAAAAAAACTGGAAATTTAATTGTAAAGTGATGGACATAAACTTTTTAAAATCCCAACGGATAGGAGGCAGACAAGTTGGCTATTTACACAGGATGGAGAGTTGAATATGGGGTCATCCACGACAGATCCATCTACTGTCAGGGAGGAGGGTTTGAACCCGGGATCTCAATAAAACCTAACAAAAAAGGTTATTCTGTAATGCAAGGTTGATACCTAACCTGATTTTGATGCATCTCAGAACAATTTTCGTTATCATCAAAGTCACTGAGTACAATAACATCTGACGTGCTGCCAAAAAAGCAGTTACCTTAATTTATTTGAATCATTCATTCTCACCAGTAAAGCAATCAAAGCAAAAAGGTAAAGGAATAAATGAAATATGAAATAAATTACTTCATTTAGGGAAATCCCATTTTTAAATAAAAATTTAAGGAAAGCCTACCATTTTAAGAGTAGTTTTGAATGTGCTGTGTCAGCTGCTATAATCTTTCCTCTTCATCATGTTGACTAGACTGCTTTTGTACTCATTTTCTCCATACTTTGTATATCCAAAATGGCAAGTAAAACACTGACAGTATTCTTAAAGTTCAAGTTTGCCATCATAAATAATTAAGTTATTTACAGAGCTGCGATTTAGAACTAAAATTATTTGTAATAATTATAATCCATAACACATAAATTTTATAATCCATTTCTGTTCGACTGTGTGAAAAAAGTATTTTATCTAAATCTCAAACCAAGAGCAGAAAAAATTTAAACTTGCAAATATATTATTACGAGATACTGAATCACAGGATTTCCATAAGATATGAGCGTAATGTATCTAGTTTCTCAATCTATTTCATCTTTTCTACCTTGCTTTTCCTTCGTAAATCACTTGAAAGTCATCATCTATGGATTTAAATAATTCAAATCAAGAAGAAATGAAACTCTTCCAGGTATAGCTCTAGTTGTGAGATGCATAAGGCTTTGATTAGTTGCCAAACAGTCCAAGTCTTACCTGCATCAATCGAGGAAATTGAGGACTCCTTTTTTCACGAGGTACGCGACAGTTGTTTTTTTTTAGTTTAATTATTCAAAATGGCGGCCAGAACGAACGAAACAAGCAACGTATTGTTTAATGCAGGTATAAATCGCATCTCTTTAATAAAACTTATTGGGAGTTTCTAAAGGTAGTCCATTTTAGGGGCAGTCCATTTGGGAAGTCCATGGACTGGGGGTCTGTTTTGTCTAAAACCGCCATTATGTGTCCCACGGAGAAGTCAGGGAAAACTTTGTGTCAATACAACATTGTAAAAAAAAAGATACATAAAATCCAGATATCCTCCCTGTTCCCTTCTAGATTTCTTATTTTGTAAAGTAACAGCTCTATTTGGTATTGTGGTACATAATATTTATTGCTTTTTGCGTGAAAGTCTCAAAATTCGCATGTGAGCGTGATTTTTCATTTTACGCTAGACTAGTTTTTCTGTGTTATGGAATTTTACTTGTTTGTCTATAAAAGTATGGGCAAATTGTAAAATAAACATTTTTGACCGAAGTTTTGCCCTTTTTATAAAATAAATTTCCTGGAAAAATAAAAACAAAATGAGAACATTTTCAGATTGAAAGGCTTGTGAACAAACTAAAGAACAACGAGCCTCTGCTCTATTTTCCTGAGTATTATCAGGAGAAGAGTGTTGATTGTTACTAGACAGCAAGTGTTTACAGCTCCAGTTTAAGCCTTTTTACAAATTTGGTGTGATTAGTAAACCTGAAACACATGGCCATAGATGTCACTTAGTTACTGAATGGGGTCCTACTAAAACTTGATTTTATACCCTATTTTTGACTGATTTGGACTTTTTTAGTCTTGTTAAGAAAAAGTCTTCATGCAAGAAATGTGATCTAACTATAATATCAAAACATCAAATGTTTTCCATGCTCACTATCTCATTACATTTCATAATTATTTGATCAAAGAGTTCCCAGAATGGGTCAATTTTAGTTAATTTTTACTATTTTGTTTTCCTTAAATAAAGTGAAAAACATTTAATTGAACCTTCCACTTAATAGAATTTGTTGATTAACATTTCTAAATTGTCGTGTTGTAGGTGATCGGCGATACAGTTATTTGAATACAACAGAACCGTACAAAGTCAAGCAGAATCCCAGTGTTTCTTCAGTCTGATTTGGTGAGAGGAGATGAGAGGAGAAAATCTTTCAAGTGTGACAAAAGTGACAAGTTAATACCTGTCAGAAATCTAAAGCAAATAGGGTGATTTCTTACACGTGTGGCAAATGTAAGAAATCACTTCCAACTCATCTAACATACCAAGGAGAGTACACAGCAAGTTGAAACCTTGTAAAACCTACTGTATTGTGACAGATGTGCAAAATATCCTCTGTTTGAGGTAGGTTGATCATCTACAAAAGAACATACACGGGGTTAAAATTCTACCATTGTGATCATTGGAGCAAGCCACTATCCTAAGTAGTCACAAAAAGATACACAAGTTTGAAACTCAACATTCTTTATCAAAAGTATAAGTCATTTGGTCAATTTAATCCGTCAGAAAATACACAAAAGAACGTACACGTCGTTGAAATCCTATCTCTGTGATCATTGTAACAGTCACTCAAGTAGTTTCATTGGTCACAAAAGGATACACACAGGGATGGAATCCCACCATCGTGATCAGTGTTGTAAACCGTTCAGTCGCTTAAGGAACTTAAACACACATAAAACAATGCATGAGGGGCTGAAACCCTACAGTTGTAAACAGTGTAATAAGACTTTCAGTCGATTAGGTCACTTAAACGCACACAAAAGAGTACACACAGGATTAAAACCCTACATTTGTGAACAGTGTTATAACTCATTCAGTCAATTAAGTTCCTTAAACATGCACAAAAGAATACACACAGGGTTGAAACCCTACAGTTGTGAACAGTGTAATAAATCATTCAGTCGCTCTAGTACCTTAAGCATACACAAAAGAATACATACGGGGTTGAAACCCTTCAGTTGTGAACAGTGTAATAAATCATTCAGTTGCTCAAGTAACTTAAAAAAACACAAAAGAATACACACTGGGTTGAAACCCTATCGTTGTGAACATTGCGATAAATCATTCAGTCAATTAAGTTCCTTAAACATACACAAAAGAATACACACGGGGTTGAAACCCTACAGTTGTGAACAGTGTAATAAATCATTCAGTTGCTCAAGAAACTTAAACATACACAAAAGAATACACACGGGGTTGAAACCCTACAGTTGTGAACAGTGTAATAAGTCATTCAGGTTCTCAAGTAACTTAAAAGAACATGAAAGAACACACACGGGGTTGAAACCCTATCGTTGTGAACAGTGTGATAAATCATTTAGTCAATTAGGTTCGTTATACAGACACAAAAGAATACACACGGGTTTGAAGCCCTACCGTTGTGGACAGTGTGATAAGTCATTTAGTCAAATAAGTTCGTTAACCACACACAAAAGAATACACACAGGCTTGAAACCCTTCAGTTGTGAACAGTGTAAGAAGTCATTCAGTTGCTCTAGTTACTTAAACAAACACAAAAGAATACACACAGGGTTCAAACCCTACAATAGTGAACAGGGTAATAAATCATTCAGCTGCTCAGGTAACTTAAACATACACATACAAAATTCACAGGAGGTTGAGACCCTATCGTTGTGAACAGTGTGATAAATCATTTAGTCAAAGAGGCAATTTAAAGAGACACAAAAGAATACACTCTGGGTTGAAACCCTATTGTTACGATCAATCTAAGATGTACTTTAATCGTTTTGGTGGCTTGATCACTCACAAAAGAAGACAGAAAGGAATCAATGCACGCAGTGTTATAAATGAAAAGAGGAAAAATAAAAAAAAAATGTGTTGAACTGAAAACATGTCATAGTACCAAAGGAAGAAAGCTGTGTCACAAGGCGGTTTCAGTTGTTGAAAATGGAAAGACCTCTGAAAAAAATGGATGGGAAATGTTTTTCTGCGATAAATATAACGAACGGTTCGAATTATTTGGTGATCTCAACAGATATATTCAAGAAAATGTTCATTATTGAAGGAGCTGTTGCATCAGCAAGAAGCGAGATACGATGTGAAGTTTTCTAAAAAAATGACTTCACTGCGTTGTGGAAAGGTTTTCATTATCTGCCTTTACGTTGTGGAAAGCTGGTGTTCTTTTATTTTTAATTTTGAAGTAAACATTTGGTTTCTCTAATTATAGTAACGTAGACTTAAAATCGGGATTCAAAGATAAATGAGAAATGACTGAGTTTAAGCCAGTTAATATATACTTTGTAACTATTTTTGTTTAAAGGTTTATTTCAAGGGGTGTGTTAACTTTAAAGGATGTCAGATGTTTCATTTATGTACGATACTTGAGACATTAAACCGGAATTTAGAATTTGATTGTTTTTAACGTTAGTTCCTGACTTCAAGGGACTCAGTAACCGGACACGTTCAACACAACAAACTGTTGTTATGCGAAATAATAGAATAAGATAACTGATTATAACCAGAGTATAAAGTATGTTTTTGTTTTGCCATGAAGGGTGGTGGGATCACCGATATATCTTTCAGAATATCCCAGAAATCAGTGTTTCGTTAAAAAACACAAAGAAAGTTACCCTATCATATCTCACTCTCATTAAATGGCATAAGCTTAAACCAAGAGTACTCGATAAAATCTCTAGGTATTATAATAGATACAAATCTATCATGGAAAAGTCAAATAAACTATATTTCTATAAAGATTAAGCGAAATATTGGGATTCTGTCTAAACTTCGTTATTATCTGAGTTTAGATATTCTGGTTAAACTATATTATGCCTTAATATATCCCTTCCTAACCTATGGTTTAATTTCTTGGGGTAATACTTATTCTTCAACTACCCAGTCTTTGTTTATTTTACAAAAGGAAGCAATGAGAGTGATGAGTTTTTCTAAATTTCATGAGCATTCTAGTCCAATTTTCAAACGTTTAAATATTGTGAAACTGCCTGACCTTGTCTTTCTTAATATCACAGTCTTTATGTGTAAATTTCATAACAGACGGCTGCCATCTGTGTTTGATACTTTCTTCATTCAAGTCAATAAAAAACATAGCTATAATACAAGAAGTGCTTCGAAGATGTTTTATACTCTTCCAAAAGTAAGAACAAATTATGGAATATTTAACGTAAGATTTAAGGGCCCCAAAGTATGGAACTCATTAAATAAGTGAAAGTTTAAAAACCGTTTCTATTTCCATGTTCAAAGAATCAATAAAAAGAGAATTAGTCAAAGATTATTAGTTATTTTAATGTTCTTATTAGCATATGTGTTGTTTTTCAATTTATCTGCATTTTGTAATTTTTGTCATCTTTCCAAGTCTTTCTTTGTAATTTAATATAAAAAAATATAGCTGTTGGTTGTCATAGTTGTTTCTTGCTCTTCTTATATTAATGTTTTGTATTCATATTGATTTTAACAATTTTAGACTTCCTTCATAGTATAGAAATAGCGTTTTTCCTTTTTGTGTGTCAATTTGTGCTTCACGTTTTTGCTGACCTGTATTTTATCCCTATTTAATGTTGATGTTAATTTGCTGCCTGGCTTCGCTAGCCCCTATGGTTATTCCAGGCAGCTAGTACTCAAACTTTACTTAAAATTTTGCATTGAATTTTGTAATTTTTTTTTGAGCAAGAAAGTGAGTACAAATAAAGAAAGCTTGATTGATTGATTGATTGATTGATTGATAGAAAGATTGAGTTGCAGGACGTGCATGCGCCATAATAAACAACACTTGATGGATGATTGGTTTTGTCCTTTAATCTAAAGAGAGATTGAATTTGTTGGTTCTCCAAACAATGCGAAATTTGAGATGGCCTAGGATGAAAAAAGTTAGCTTGTTAATAATCTTCTTTGTTTCATCTTCATTACGCATGCAAAATGGAATTTCAATTGTGATTGATTTGCGGTCGTCGAACCACTGGGATGGAAAGATGGTTTCTTGATACGACGACAGATGGATAAACTCATTGATAGTTTTATTAAGAGCGGCTTTTCGTAAATATCGAAAATTCGGTGACACTCATCAAAATTTCGAATTTATTTTTATTTGACCAAAATAACCTCTATGGTGAGTTATTTTCGAAAATAGCATTAAAAGTTCCATTGCGCTTTGATTTTTCGTAAATCGAGCAAAGTTGAAAATACGCCATTTTGCTGTCTCGCCACACATTTTCTTGGCGTCCAAACTCCAGTAATAGACAAAATTCAAATTGAAAAATTGTGTCTTTTCAAAGCACATTCATTCTAATTTAATATGTGAAAATATGAAACGTGGCTCGCAAATACTACGTCGCCGACATGCTAAAATGTAAATATAAAAGTATACTTATGCATAAAAACCAATTTTAAATCTGAAGATCGCCTCGTTTTCAGTATGAGTATTGATGAAATAACGAACTTCGAAAAAATATTCTCTACTTAAAAACTACAGGACGATTTTAACGTTGTTTTTTGTGCATTCGTTTTGTTTTAAAATCATAATAGGTTGCTGCCGGTGTTTTTATGTTCGTAACGTAATGAAAGGCTTTGTACCTACCAAAACAAAGGATAATATAGGATTGTATTCTGAAGAACAAGTAATTGTAATACATGACTGTCAATCCCTATTTCAAAGAAAAGTTTAAAAATATGTCTTATTTGAAAAGCTAGTGTCAGGGAAACGAAATGCAATCCATTTTTACATTCTTGTTAAAGTTTGGAGTAATATTAGTCAACATTGCTTGAAGAAGTTGGCAGCTACCAAGGGTCATCATCAAGTCGAGTCTCCTTGGGAACCACAAGTTGTGGCTTGCCACAACGTCCTATCGAGCATGAGTGTTCAAATCTCGCTTGTTCACTGCAGGCCAATGTCACGTTTCAAGGTATAGATAAAGGTACTCTGCTCTCCACCCCAAGATACTCGGCGCCATTGAGGTTCCCAGAGAACCAGACTGTGCGCAGCAACATCATGACGGATGCAGTGTCCTGCTAGCCACAGTCGTCTTGTTTGTATCTTTGTTGAAAGCGGTGGGAGACCTCCGAAAAGCACCTCATTGGGAATCCGGTCTTGCCAGGAGACACTGAGCACTTTCCTAAGCATGCGTGTGTAGCAACTGTCAAGTCTTGTCTTGTCCCGAACCATTAATGTTCAGGCCTTGCATCCGTAGGTGAGGATAAACTCGACCGAGGCGGCGAAGATCCTCCTTTTTAAGGCGTCCGACATGTTTGAGTGCCATATGTTGTTCAGCTTATGTAGGGCATGCCGGACCTGGGCCTTCCTCACGTCAAGATCTTTCCCAGTCGAGCTGATGTATGAAACGAGATACTTGAAGTCTTCCTTGACGCCTACTACTTCACCACTGAGCGTGGTGAGCTCTGCATTGCCTGGGATGTTAAAGGGTACAACCAAGGTCTTTTTTGAGTTCAGGGTCAGCCCCAGCTTCCCGCATTGATCCTCTACACTAATGAGTAGATCTTGAGCTTGTTTTACCGTGTCGCTTGTCAGGGCAATATCGTCGGCAAAGTCAAGGTCCGCTATTGTGACAGGACTGACACGTCTGCTTCGCCTTTGGTGGATAGTGAATCCAAGTTCTTCCTCGCGACCATTTATCGCTTTCTGCAGGGCATAGTCGAGGGCAATCATGAACAGATTTGGGCCTAAGGTGTCACCCTGGAGAACACCTACTTGGATATTAAATATATCTGTTTCACCGTCCGGAGAGGTGACCTTTGCTGAGGTGTTGGAATACATATCGCTGATTGACTGGACTATCTTGGCTGGGATCCCATATGCCCGCAGGATCTTCATTAATTTGCCTGTGTGAATCGAATCAAAGGCCTTTTTAAAGTCTGCGAACATTATAACAGCTGTCAAGTTCTTCTGTTTTACCCCCTCGATTAGGCGTCTGAGCAAGGGTTATTATGTCACTAAAATTACAATAATACTAGTTAGCCATTAACATTTGTTGAAAAGTTCTTTCGAAGTTTCATAGAAACATGTACATATGAAAAAGGTTTCTATTTCAGGGTCGACAAATATTTTAGAAAACAAAGCATTGGAAAATTACATGTATAAATCTCAGCGTGGCAGACGATAATGGCTAAAGGCTTAGGCAAGAGGAAAATCTACGAAAAAGAGTTTCTCACCTGTTGTCCAGAAATATCATATCACTGCAGCAACGGCTGTTGTGACGATATCCATTTTTATATCATTGCCTTTGCTTTCAATCAGACTTACTTTAGAATGTATGTGTTCGGAACAAAAATGATAGAAAACAGTGTATACTAAATAGCGAAGAGACTGGTAACAATGAATGTGTGCACGCGCATTAAAAATTATGATTTATATATTAGTATAAAGAAATTTGAAAAGGAAGTGAAACTCATTTTTATAAGTCAAATTCAATAATATAATAAAAGTTAGTTAAAACGAACAGACTAAACCAAAACAAACACATAAACAAAAAACAAACAAAAAAACTCACTCTAGGTTTTATAACTGTTTTAATTGTCAACACAGGAATAACCTGCAATGTATTTTTTAAAGAGGGTCCTGAAGGGCTAAAATGGGAAAAAATGTCAAACATGGTAATAGGATTCGAGCAGCTGCAAAGTGGGATGTCGAAAGCAAACTAGCTGGGAAATGGGTTTGGTACCCCCTTTCAGGACCCTCTTCAAAAGGTCTATATATGGCTGCCTCAGCTCTTGTGGCGGCATTGGTATATCAAGTGCAATTTGGTTGCACCAGTGCTGCAAAATCGAAACCCACTGTTCTGTTAGTTTTCGTTAATTAGCGATGGCACATATGTCTTAATCATTGACCGACACTGGGTGCTGAAATCGGAGTTGGAAGTTCACTGCATCCCTTGCCTCACTAAAATTGATTTCTTCCTGCGAGTGAGGAAAAAGTGACAAAATTTGATGTGGCAAACAATCGCTCTCTCTCTCTTGACTTGTGCTCGGCGCATTTCTTTTGCTACTCTTTCTGGATCCATCTTTCTGCTGGTACTTTGTTGACTTCAAGATAATCTTTCTGCTTTTGATTGAACCGATATTGTTTTTTGGCTTCCTTGAGTACCCAAGAGCTCTCTAGACTTAGATAACCATCCTTTTCTATAGCGACTGGTAGATTTAGTTTTGGAATAACACCCACACCCTGATGAAGAAGGAAAGCCTATTCCTTTTTCGCCATAATAAATATTATGTAGCGTTCAAGCACTAGGGAGAAGACTTCCATAAAAGATGACGTTTATTAGCTGAAGGAAATAGGAAATAGGAAAGGTGGTCGTGAATATCTCTTTTAGATTATTAAATCGTAAGACACGGTAACGTCGCCGGATTGTTTGAACTGGCTCCCTAATTCCCACCTAATACTGATAGAGTTAAGTCCGAGTAGCTACAAGTGGCCACTATGACAAGCCAATACTACTACTGTGAAGCTTCTACATTATGTGAAAATGACAAATGATTGAATAAACCAGCACAGTTCTATTTTCCGGTTGTTGAGTTTCGAAGCTTTTTCAAACTAAAC